>CM008281.1:13100225-13396656 GCA_002319775.1 Fagopyrum tataricum | reverse complement strand
GTTGTGGTCGCCGGAGTTTCCACCTTCAGAAGAGCCGTTGTTCTGCCTGCTCGCCTGAGAAAGTGTGAGTTTTGCTTCTTCTTCGTTCACATTGTGATGGATTTTGGGAATATCATCATATTATTGAGTTCCGACTTGTCTTTATCTGATTATTGAATCTTAGACGCATATTTAGCATTTATAGAATTGGTCTGAGGTATAAGAAACCGTAGTATCTTCTATTGGCATTGTTTTATTTTTCTTCATATTAAACGACCTCGATTGTTTTTCTACCACGGTTTATATGCAATCGATTTTTGATCTTAACATGAAATAGAATAGGAATCCCCTCTTGCGAGATACAGTGCAAGATTAGGCCAGTGTTGCAGCTTTTATAAAATCATATAATTTTTACATGATTGTTTCTTCCTTTATCAAAAGTTATTCTCATGATCAGTTTAGGGTTTTGATGCTTTGGTATTTCAGTTTTGATTATGTCTTGTTTGTGCCAGTGTTAATTAGTTTAGGGTTTTGATGCTTTGGTATTTCAGTTTTGATTATGTCTTGTTTGTGCCAGTGTTAATTATTGGATGTTCAGGATTTGACTAATTTTTTAGGATTGTGTTGTAGTTCAATGTGTACCGTTGTTAGTCATGAATTAATTTCCTCCCTATGTATGTTCTATATTCTTCCTCTTGAATGATACATAAGTCTGGTCTCCTTACCCTAATTTTATTGCTTTATGACTTTATCAGACCTTCATAGACAGTTGTGCTAAATGGTGTTGTGTTTGCCTGGTGTTCTTTCCAACAGATAACTGGAGTGTCAAAGCCATCAGGAGAAAGACAACCGGAACAGGGCGTATGAAGTATCTCCGCAATGTTCCAAGGAGGTTCAAGACCAACTTCAAAGAAGGTACTCTATTAGTCAATTTCTTCTAGGGTTTCAAATGGAACAATTTACATTCACTGATTTTCTTATATGAGGAATGATTTTGTTTGACTGGTACCCAAGCTGCCCCAAGGAAGCAGGTTGCAGCATCAGTTTAAGTTATTGATGCGAACATGTTTGTACTCTTTCAGCTTATTAATTCAGTTTTTGGCCTAAAAGCAAGTTTTGGATACTCGTCACAAGTTGCGGGCATATGTGCTAAGATAGCAGGGGACTATCATTCGGCCGTTAATGCAGAGACACAAGTTGATGAGCGCGATTTAACAACCAAACTCAGTTTAAGTTATTGATGCGAACATGTTTGTACTCTTTCAGCTTATTAATTCAGTTTTTGGCCTAAAAGCAAGTTTTGGATACTCGTCACAAGTTGCGGGCATATGTGCTAAGATAGCAGGGGACTATCATTCGGCCGTTAATGCAGAGACACAAGTTGATGAGCGCGATTTAACAACCAAACTCAGTTTAAGTTATTGATGCGAACATGTTTGTACTCTTTCAGCTTATTAATTCAGTTTTTGGCCTAAAAGCAAGTTTTGGATACTCGTCACAAGTTGCGGGCATATGTGCTAAGATAGCAGGGGACTATCATTCGGCCGTTAATGCAGAGACACAAGTTGATGAGCGCGATTTAACAACCAAACGCCTAGGTGAACTGAAATCACATCTCGAAGACCTTAGGAAGAGAAGGTACTTTTGTCTTTTGGTTCCCTTCTTCCATTTAGTGCTAATTTGTTCCATCTTTTAAGGTTATTTAATTTCTATAAATTAGCTATCGCATAATTTCCATTTTTACTACTTTAAAAAAAAAAAATCCTAATCACTCTTTATTTTCAGGTTCTTCTTTTGCAGAAGGTTAAGAATCATATTAGTAATATTCACGAGCTATCAGCTGTGATGTCAATGGAATTCAAAAAAATTATTAAATGAGGTTTATCCGAGCCTTGCTGATCATGCATTTGGTCAATTCAAGAGCATTAGTAGTGATACCCTATCTAAACTGCTTGGAATGGAATACTTTTTGAGGAAAGAAAAACAGTACATGCTACAAAAGGTATAATCCTCAAGTTTATATAGATTATTCTGTATGATCTTCGTGTTTGATAAATTTGGCCCTGAAGGCACAAGTTGACATTGTTGCATAGTCTTCTGTTGTGACTTGGATAAATGTTCTTTTGTATTTGTTGATTTTTTCCAATTCTTCTAGGAGAAAAATACATTCGAAGTGCAATTAATGATAAAGTGGGCATGGCGTGTTATAATGATAAAGTGGGCATGGCGTTAAACTGCTGTCAAATGTGGGATCAAATATGACGGTTGAATGCAAGTATTCTTATAAATGGGTGATTTTATGCTAAGCGACGTATGCCAAAGGTGGATTTGTGTACTTTGTTTATTCTTACTGCACATATTGATTTCTTATTCCATGACATTGCCTCATACTAATTAACTTAGTTACTAACTCGTCAATGATTATAAAATACATTCGAAGTGCAATTAACTTGATTTTTGTTTCCACTGCCAGATTCAAAATTTGGGAAGTGAACTTATAGAGTTGTGGAACCTCTTGGACTCTCCTATCAATGACCGGAACAAGATCTATATAGACTGGAACAAGATCTATATATATATAGACTATGTAAATTTGTTGATGCTTGATACTGATCAATTGTTTCATACTTTATGAGCAATATTTTATACTTAATAGTTATTTTATTTTCATAATATTATCATTCATGTTAAATCATTTAATTTTTCAGCGTTTTGATTTTTTAAATAATTCGAATTTATTTTTTTTTCTAAATACACAATAATCAATGGCGTTTTTTAAACGCCGTTGAACATACATTTCATGGTGTTTTTTAAACGTCGTGGAATGTACTTTCCATAGAGTTTGAAAAACGCCGTTAAAAATCTATACCATTAATGACGTCACTTACAAGGGCGTTACGGGACGGCGTTTAAAAACGCCATAAAAGGTCTTCCATGGCGTTTTGTTAAAAATATGCATATTTTTAACAAAACTGCATTGGGACCTAACTTTCCAACATCATAAGTATTAAACTAACCATGGCGTTTTGTTAAAAATATGCATATTTTTAACAAAACTGCATTGGGACCTAACTTTCCAACATCATAAGTATTAAACTAACCATTAGATTATTTCCAAAATTTAATACAATAAACTACGTATTCCGATCTACAACATATCAAAAATTCAACGGTACGATGAGTTTAGAGCACCTAAATATAATTCTAATAAACTATGTATTCCGATCTACAACATATCAAAAATTCAACGGTATGATGAGTTTAGAGTACCTAAATATAATTCTGAAGTTGATTGCTCAAAGTCGGGTTTTTTGGAAAACTACACACAATCACTACGTCAGGGGTTCAAGTTCTGAGAGAGGCGACTTCTGGAAATGCGCAAAACCCACAAGTTATGAATTCGAGCCTTGAGTGTAGCAAAAAGGGGAGGCTTTAAATGTAAATCAACCCATGCCCAATTACATGACTAGAAGGGAAGGAAACTCACCACTCCACGATGCAGCAAGAAGAGGAAGAAGATCCCGACAAGAGATCCCGAGTCTCGACTAAGTTCACGAATAGAGGGTGTAAGCATGGCTCATTGGCGCAAAAAAAAAGGAAAGGAGAAGGAAGCGAATAAGCTTACCACCGGTGGCCGCAATAGACTAGGAAGGTGAAGGCTCGGCTTGGCATGCTTGGCAGTCACTAGTTCCGATGGCTTGACACACTCGGCCATGGAAGGAGAAGAAGAAAGTTGACATTTAATGGTACGTGCAGACGAACGTTAGCCTATGCCGCTGCGTGCAGGGGAAGCAAATGAGGAAAGGCTCGAACATTGGTGTTGACTCTTGGGAAGAAGGGCTCGAGGTTGTCGCCTAGTTACGTGGGTACGTCGAAGATTGTGTGCAGAAGGGTAGAAGAGAGAGAGAGAGTGAGAGCGGCAGTGATTCGGTTGAACAGATGTTGACCTTCACCGAGGAAGGAAGCGGACAACCAACCGGCTTTCACATGGACCAAGAAGAGATATTTGGGCCCGCAAAGAAAACAAGCCAGAAAGAAAAGAATTGGGCCGTATGGGCCGATAATTCTAAAGAAGTGGAGTGAGCTGTCTAGGCCAATCAAGCTAGAGTAGTGTAGTGGGCCGAGGGCCAATTTTGTTTGATTCAAAACCCGGTAACTCGAGTCGATTTCCGAAATAAAATCCGATTATTACACACATAATACATGCATCTCAATCGGAAGGTTGACAACAAAACTAGTTATATAATATGTTACATGGTTTGCCTCGCAAAAGGCATATTGACCATGAATATCCCATTTACTTCTAATAAAGCCTTGACATTGATGTTCCAAACTAGATAGGGGTACCACCCTAATATGTTTTTCCTTAGGAAGATTATGAGAAGTTGGAAGTCCATTTCCATAATGATCTTCTTGTGACTATTTGATGAGATTGAAACATAAGCCTCATATCTCGCAAATAACTACAAGATACAATTTAAGTAAAGGGGTCAAGATTAAACTCGGGTAAATTAATGTAATGATTTGAATCATTAATTGCAAAGGCAAATTGATAGCATGTTTTTATACTATATTGTAGAGTGTTGTTTTCATGTGTTTTTAGTAGATATGCATAGATTTAGGGATTTACTTCTTTGTTAGAGCTTATTTGCATCAAAGAATGTCTACTCTTGTTTGTCTCTTGTGCTTAGGTGATTTTAGGTCAAAATGAAAAATAAATGGACTTACAATGACTAAAAAAAAACAATCACCTCTTCATCAAAGCTGGAAGTAAGGAAAGAAGGAACAAATGAAAGCTTTAGAGCATAAACGAGGAAAAAGGATAAGCAATTCATGAGGAAGGACAAAGATCATTTGGAGATGCAAGTCTAGAAGGCCGAGTTGCCTTTGCAACTCTAATGAAGGCTCCCCTTCGCTCACACAAAGGAGGATTAAACTCAGGCCTAAAGACTCAGGCTATCCCACATAAAGAATCAGGCAAAGACAAGAATCCACTCAACCGCCGAAGAGCCACTCGACTGAAGAACAATGAGTGACTCGGCCGCCGAGTGAGACAGGCGGAAGACATGTCAAGGTTGCTCAAGTGACAGTCGAGTTCAATATCCCACTCGATCAAGGAAGACAATAGTGTCACCGACTTACTTTTTAACGTCAGTCGAGTTACTTTGGAGT
Organism: Fagopyrum tataricum; assembly: GCA_002319775.1. Classification (NCBI taxonomy): domain Eukaryota; kingdom Viridiplantae; phylum Streptophyta; class Magnoliopsida; order Caryophyllales; family Polygonaceae; genus Fagopyrum; species Fagopyrum tataricum. Next base: position 13,391,505 of record CM008281.1, on the reverse strand, counting down.
CAACTCGATCGATGAGCAATGCCATTGCAACCAACTCGCCACGTGATGACGGTTACAAGATTCTTTGTGTTGAGGCTGGAAATCCGTGCCACGATCCGTGCTGATTTCCCCATATTTTCAGCCTATATAAAGGGACTTAGCTGCATGTAATAGATAAACCACTCCATAATTCTCTCTCTTTGTTTTCTCTATTTAGTTTTGGATCTGAGTCTTCTTAGAGTAGTTAGAGTCCGAGTTGTAAGAGATTGTGCCGAGTTGGAGCTGAGTTGAGCCGTGTAAAAGTTGGATCCATTTCTACTTTCATATTGAGTTTGATAATATCGATTTCCCTTAGTTCTTTGATAATCATCTCTCTCTTGATTATATGGGTTCGTTGGTTGCATGCTTGATTGTGTTGATTCCATCTTCACTCAACATGAGTGAGTAGTCCTATACTAAGAATTGAGGTGAAAATCTCAATCCAAAGCTATGTATTGTTTATATCGTTATAATGTTGAGGATTTATGTGAGTATCAAAGCATGATAGTGAGAATATAGAAGGATAAAAACCGATTAGAACACTAGGTTCATGTCTAAGCTAATATGAAAGTCGGATGCTAAGCCTAGCTTAGATTGTTCCTTTATGCACTTTGTTTAGTTTTTAAGCGTGATCTTATGTGTTGAAAATTGACCGGCTAGTATGAATGAGACTCATAAATAATTTCATATTCTAGTAATGCATTTGTAGACGCCTATGATACTAGGATTATTACTTCAATTATTCCAATAAAAAACATCATGTGAGGAATAATTGATTGCTAATTTGTGAAGTGTAATTCCACTCTAGATCCTTATGATTTACGAAAGTCAATAGCAAACACCAAGTGAGATTCAGTTATCTTGTATTGATCACTAGTTTGAGACTATAGTTGACTAGCATTTTACCAATAGCAAACACCATGTGAAATACTATGTTGGATTGACTAGCATGCTTAGATTTACATTTACTTATTCATGTATACAACCGTTTACTCATCAATAATTTGAGCACTTGGGAAAATAATTCTCACTCTATGACATTTTAATGTGTATGAACATTGCATAAGCAAGGATTGAGATAATTAATCTCAACCCCTAGTCGTTTACCATATTTGAATTCACTTTTTGCATTCCTCTATTTTTGACTCGATCAAAGTCAAAAGCTACAAGAATTTGCCTCCGTTGAAGTTGTCAGGGTAACTCGATTGAAGTTACCAAGAGAACTCGACTGAGAACACTTGATCAATCACTCTTGAAGTGTCTCTAAGTCGATCACTTGATCGCATCTTATGGTTTCTTTACAATACTTGCTTATTTTCTTAGAAATCTTCTTAGAGTAAGGTGAAGATAACATAGTCTTCAGGGAGACAACTTTGGCTGAAGGCTATATATTTACATTGACACTATCCTTTCTCTTGGGGTATATGGTGTTCTTTTGGTGATTACAATTGTTACACACTGTATTTATCATTAGAACCATCCATACAACACAAATTATAAATATATAAAAAAAATAACGGAGGTGATCAAGAACATGACATAAATAACACAAAAGATCGATAGACCAAAGGTGCAAGTTGAACAATCTCAGTAGGCAAATTGGCCTATCTGAGAAATGAAACCTTCATATAGGTTTGATTCATTCACAAACAATCAAGAAATGAAACATTCAGATAGGTTATTAATAATGACTTTCCAAAACTGAATTACCACAACAGTACATAATAGAATTTCAATTCATAATTGTATCCAAATCATAGTCATGTTATAAAGGGGACAATTATGCGCAATTCTCGCATCTTGTCGAATATTAAAGATATCAATCACACAATTCTCGCATCATGGTATTAATACTTGGATGCACAATTAAAATAAAATACGAGAGTTAAGTTTGGAATATTCCTTGGTATATGCACTTCAAGGTGTTGATGGTAAAATGCGAGAGTCAAGTCACTCATACCTCTATATTGAGTTTGATGTGAAGACTAAGAGTCACCTCAGGTACATGAAAATCAATGGAGTGACAACCATTGATGTATGTCTAACAAAGTCTTAACCATGTGACAATCAAACGAAGTTGGTTCCCACATAACTAGACCTACATTTAATTATGAAATTATCAATTGAGATATGTATTATATGCATGTTGTGGTTATATGGATTCTAAAACTGCTTTATTGATCAGTTATCTCATCCCTATTCTCATTCTCTCGAGTTAATTGATTTTGGTTTCAAAAAATAAAAAATCTTCCCTATCCCTCATTACTATTATTTTATGCTACGTTTCTGGTGGTGGCCGATCGATCGACATATAACCCGGATGACAATCGGCCTTGCGTTGAACTTTGGTTCTTTTCGTTTCGTTTTCACTTTTGTTTTCGTGCTTATTTATTACCGATAAAAGTTGGTGTCTTTGGCCCATCGGCATGTGCCTTCTTTTTTTTTCTCAATTTTTTTTGTTTATACATATATTTAGTTTTATTTATTTATTTTAAATTAATTTTTCAAACCAAGACATCGTCTATGTTCGATCTTGACTCCAACCCTTTACGAAGGGGTCTTGTAACTATTTGCGAGATCTGAAGCTCACGTTTGAAGGTCATATTTTTTTGCTTATAGAAATTTGAAAAAAAAATTGAATGTTATTTGAATTTTTTTTATTATAAGCATTAAATTAAAGTTAATTTGTGTTTTTAACATATTAAGTGATCATTGCAATTTTCAAAATAACATCACATCACACGTCTCGTAATACTTTTTGTATGACATATAAAAAGTCGGCCGTTGCGTTCGTTGGAACTATGTTTTTTGCAGGAAAAAAAATCGTATTATTTTTGGTAAATACATTGATAATTTGTATTATTGTTGGTGACTTGTAAAATTACTACTATTTTGTATTCAATGTTGATATTTGGGACTATTTTATCTAAATTTAGTAAAAAGAATAATAAAATGATAAAACAGACGAGAATAGGGTTTGATTTAGAAAATAAAGATTATAAATATATTACAGAAAGATAAACAAATAATGAATTTGGTTTTAGGTAAGTGGTCATGAATCTTAATTATACTGTTCTCGTTAATATATTACATAAAAAAATCAATGTAATCGAAAATACTGCTAGAAATAAATTTCATTGAGAACTCTTCTAGAATAGGTCCTTCAGGAGCTCTTATGGAATAGGGAAAAATAGAATTAAAACTAAAGTTCTTTTGCTACGAGAAAAAACAAAATACACTTTGTAAATGTGAAGCATTGTTTTGTATGTGCCTTGATAGGTATTGGAAAATTTTTAAAGCTCTTATCTAGAACGTAAGTGATGACAAGGAACAAAAATGATACTAAAAAACCGGTGGGAAGTTATAAAATTTTGTTTGTACCTTCTCCGTGGAACCAAAGCTATTAATTTCTTGAATAATCTCGAGTAATTAGGTCCTTTTGAACAATTTTGAGCAAATAGCTCCGTGTTGAAAAAGATCGTGGGCTTCGTTGAGGTGGAACTTGGATTGTTTGTGATTTAAAACTCTTCTACCGATATCGGTGTATTTTTAGAGTCGTGTTTGTTTTGCGGTCCGGTGGTGTGTTTCGATGACGGTTTCTTTATGAAGGGAGGCACTTTCCCGGAATCTCGTCGTTCACTTTTCCATGAGTTCGTGTCCTGTTGTACATGCACCGGCGGTGCTATTCTGATAGTGCTTGGCTCGCCCTTACCCGCTTCATCTTCGGGAGATGCTCTTCATCATTGTGCGCTATCTTGTTGTGGTTCTACTTCACCTTCACCCTTTTCTCTTTTTCGCCGGTTTGTTTGTTTGTCCGTTGGGTTCTTCTCTTTGATGGTTAGTTCCGTCTGCCGATTTCTTTCGTCCTCTCGATTCACCATTATGTCCGCATCGAATTTTTTACCTTATCTCTTAAAAAAAATAAAATTGTTATCGTTAATCTATTTTTGGGTGTTTGTATATGACTAGAGTATCAATTATTGGGCATTCCATAATTCGTCATACGTAAGTACATTATGCGTTTATGTGGCAGAAAAATTATGATTGTTGTGGCAAAGTTTTGAACAGATGATTTTTTGGAGTGAATTATTTAATATCAAAGTGTTTTAACTTTTTTTTTTAATGCTTTGGTACGGTGTTATAACTTTAAATAAAGATGAAAAAAGCAGAAGTGAATAGTTGTTCTTTTCTAAATGATAAGCCTTATACAGAATTCTATGACGTGAAGGAATGTGTTTTTCTAATCCAAAAGAAACTATTCATGTTTGGATATGACCTTAAAGTTTTGAAAAACGAGATTTTATATAACTTTGAACGCGTTTTGACCAAAAAGGTTTTGAGTTAATGTACGTCTATACCAGATACTCCGGTAAAATTGCTACATAAATATCGTATTCGTCATACTAATTTTATGAAAAAATTATAAAATATGTTTCTGTTAAGAATTTTATTAAATATATTAGTAATATTTTTTTATTAATGGCTAATTTCCACTTATATTAAAAATAGTAATATTTTTATTTTTCCCATCAATATTTTGGTGAACCTGAAATACTTTTATTTAGAAAAGACGAGTATATAAGATAAGTTTTTTTTCCAAAGAGATTAAAGACTAAGGTGTTAGATTATTTATGAATTAAAAACAATTTTACATGTAGTATAGAGAAGAATATAATAACTAGAAAGTAAATGTACCTAGGAAAGAAAACTTGTTTGCAAGTTGAAGAAGTCTTTATATGAACTTAAGTAGTCTCAGAGACAGTGGTATCAGAGATCTGACAGTTATATGATAGAGACTAGTTATAAAAGGAGTGCTTATAACTGTTATGTGTACTACAGTAAGTTGAAGGATGGTTCTCTCATCTATCTGGTCTTGTATGGAGATTATATGTTAATAGATGTAAATAACAAGTATGACATTTTGACTATGCAGAAGATGTTGATACTAGAAGATTTATGACCGGTTTTGTTTACTCTTGGGGGTTTTGTTGTAAGTTGGAAGGCAACCTTACAAGTTACAACCCACGGTTACTTTGTCAACCACAGATGCAGAGTTCATGTCATTGACAAAAAGCAGCTAAAGGGGGATTTTGGTTGAAGGGATTGGTAAGTGATCTACACATACATCACGATCAAGTTATTGTATATTGTAACAATTTGAGTGCAATTTGTTTGGCCAAGGTTTAGGTTCATCATGAGAGGACTAAACGTATTGACATCGATCATGTATCATTTTCTTGAGAAGTGAGAAGGGATCAGTGTGAAAAAAGTAGGGACTGTTAATAATCCTGCTAATATGTTCACCAAGTCAGTACCTCGCGGCAAGTTCTTACATTGTTTGGACTTACTAAATGTCAGAAGTTCTTAAGTGTCCAAGGGGCACATCTGGATAGAGAGAGGAGTTGTCTGAACATTAGTTAATACATTTGGTATGGGCATTGACTAATGCATCTGGTATATATATGTGAGGATTCAAGTCCAGGTAGAGATTTGTTGATATGATTTGAATTGGGCTTATCTTTTGTTTGAGCTGTTTCTATTTGGCTTGGTCTTATACTTGACACCCAAGTATAACTCTAGGGTTTAGTTACTTTATATATTGTAGCATTCCTTCTGCCCTTATAACCTATTAAAAATCTAGATAACCTAGTTACCATTTGTTCATTCTCTCATTGGTAATCTGAAACTGTTCAATAAAATCTCTCTGAAAAATAAACATAACTATTATTGGGTGAACCACTATACCGGTTAGTATTATATTTCTTGTTATTTGTTGAATTTTGTTCTTTTCTAATACCTTCGCACAATGCATGTATTTAGTGACAACCAATTACAATTTCCTTGAAACTTAATAACTTTAGGCCGAAAAATCATTCTTGTATCTTTTTAGTAGTCTCAAACCAAGAAAAACAAGATGACATTAATATAGTTGCATACAAAGTAAGATATTTAAGTTTATAAAACCATCATTAATTCCTAACGATATGATCTAAATTTTGCAATGTATTTGAACTTTTGAAGTAGCTAAGCTCCTCTTCGTTTGATATTTAAGGTTAAGTTCCCCACGAATAATCACAAATTTTAGAATTAGAGAAATAAAATGTTAAAGTGATAAAAATATAGAAGATGTTGTTGGCAGTGTACGCTATTGTTGTGATACCTATGAGTAGGATTGTGCGAAACTATTCCGAATCGGTCTGGTCTACAGTTCATGATTTTCGGAAATTCCGCCGGACTGGAAAAGACCGGATTTGATCGGAGTATTTTTTTATAATTTAATTATATATATTTAAAAAAAAATTATATAATTTGTGTATATATTTAATAAATATGAATATTTTATAATTATTTTTAGTTTTCGTAAAAATATATTTATTTTATTTTATTCCGGTCTCAGCAGGTTCAAATCCGGTCCAAATCGGAATGGACCGGATTGTAACAGTCCGGTCCAGGTTTTTGAAAATTCCGGTCCACCGGTCTGGATGCACAACCCACCCATGAATGTGAGTTTGTGACAATAAAATTTTCAACTAATTATGATCATATTCGGCCAGTCCGTTCGGAAAAACGGGTTGGTATGAATAGAGGAAAAAGTCCGATCGGACCGAAAATCAGCCAACACTGATAAAAAAAAAAAATATTGTATATATTATATATTTTATGAGTAAATATAAAATATTTAGTTAATTATAATAAATTTAATATATTTTACATAAATATCTTAAATATAATTTATTGAAAAAATCATATTAAAAACATTTTTAAAATATTTTTTTTAAATGAAAAGCAGGCGCCCGCAGTTTGCATACCCGGACGGATACGACAACCATGATAGGATTGACAGACCCGTCAGACGGGTTCAACCCGACCCGAATCCAGATAAAACGGGGTTAATATTTTATAAACCCTATTCGAACTTGACCTGAATATGAAAAAGTCTATTCTCAATGGTGTAGCCAAGTGCGGCAGTGCCCCAAAATCCTGCAAAATAGCAAACCATCGGGAGAAAATTTGTAATAATTAATCTTTCCTCAAACAAATTGGATATAAGTTCGTGAGCAAACTATTTAGAAAGTAAGCACATCATGTTGGGGCATTCCTCTCTAATCAAAATGTAAGACATTCGATAAATGAAAATAAAAATAAAAATATAAGACATTCGATAGCACATCATAAACAAGGTTGATCGAGAATAAGAAAGAGTCATAAACGATAAATGTTTTAACTATCTTCCTTTCTTATGCGACAGTCACGCCGTTGCGGGGCCGAACCTTTGCATCTACTCTCAACAAGGATGAACCATGCCTTCAATTCATATTTGGCCAATCATACACATATAATCAAGAGTCGGCTTCACGTAATCTCAATCAACATAGCAACTACTCCAAAAAAGTACGCTATAAAAACATGTAAAACTACACTAAATGCAAAAAATATGTATACGAATTAAGGTATAAAACTACGTAAAAATAGATGTTATCATTTCCTATGTCCAAATGGTTTTAAAAATCTCATGGATTGAGGAGTTGAACCCAAAAGTGTATTTGTGCTCAATAAAATGGCATCAGAGTCGAAGGATCGGTGGAGTACTCACCAAAAAAGTTTAAGATAGACTACATGGTGTCACCCGACGGGTTAGCCTTTGCCCGTCCGTTTCATGGTGAGTTCTAGTTCCTAGTTGAGCATACATCAGTCATGGACGTCAACAAGCCACATGGTGTTTCCTCGGGTTTGTTGAATGGCAGTATCAATTTACAAAGAGTGAACACGTGGTTGTCGTATAAGGCAAGGGTGTCTCTTGGTAGAGTTCGTGTTTGTGAGGAATTCCCCTTCCGGAGAAAATTATACATTCCATGTGAAAAAACTTAGGGTTTTCAAGTACACCATGTAAGTGTATGGTTTACTCCTCCTATATCGATTGTTTTTAGATAAAACCTGGGTTGAGTTTAAATAGTTGGACATTATATTAGGTAAATGTTTGCACAACAACACTTAAATTATTTTAGGAATTGAAGGAGTCACCTAATTTTAAGGTGAAGGTAGATTTACTATTTAGCATAAATAGTATAATATGTTAAATGGACATGGTTTGCAACAAGAATATAAAATAAAATTCTTGGCATAAAGTTTTTACCCGATTAATTTTATGTGGTTAAGAGCAAGTCAGAAAGATTAATAATGATGGTAGAACAGAGTGTAACATACTAGATAAAGAGTGGAAACACATCTGTCATATAATACCAATTTTTTTAAGTGGAAGTTGAGTTTAACATGATTTCGTTTTGTGTAATTTTGTTCACCCACTGATGATGATGCTATTTGTAATTGGATGACTTGGCTATGCATTATAGCCCCATTATAACACTGCATGCTGCATGCAGCATTTCCTAAAGTAGTTTTTTTTTTTGTGTATGGTAAATAAAACACCTCATAATTTATTTTAGAAATATATATATATATATATATATATATATATAGGTTCATGAAAGTTAGTTTAATTGAGAAATTAGTGATTGGATTTATGTTATACAGATTTTATTTTAAAAAATATTTTTCAAAAACTTAATTATTTTCTTATTCTATTTAATATTTTGATGATATAATAGATTAAAATTTCAAATAATACGCTGTCATTGTTTTTTCTTGGTTGAAAGAGGAGATTAAATCCTTTCATCTAGCACATGTATTATATAAAACGTGATATTATAACACCCCGAAGGTAATTGAAAAGTACCGGAATAACTACTTCAAGAGGCTTATGAGTAGGGATGTCAATGGCTCGGCTGGTGAATGGTTGTATCACTTCTATCAACCGAGCAGTACTGTAAAACCGTTCACCCGGATCATCACCCACCTAAGCTCCCCTTGACCCTAAATCATAACCGCGGTTGATCGGGTCGGTCGGATTTTTTCTGGTTCAACCGGCAAATTAAGCTTGTAAATTGTAATTAAAAATTTTAAATTTTTGTAAAAAAAAAAACGCAACTATGTACAAATAAAAAAACTACAACTATGATTGTTAAATGAGCCGTATACAACAATTCAACAACTCGTAACAATGGTAATCATGAATTAAAAAAACTACATAAGCAAATAACATTTAACAAACAACATTTAACAAACCAAACAACAACTCAAACTCTTTGGAAGTGTGGACTGGACGCGCCAAAGGCTGGGGAGTGGGAGCATGCTTGCATGATTTGAGTAAACTAAAGACTTAGGGAGTTAAAATTTTAGAATTTGTAAAAATTATTTGGAAGTCTCGGTGACATAGTCAATGGTCGGTAACTCAACATAGATCACCAAAATTTCTTTTACATTTAACTGGTTAGGTTTGGACGCCGAAAATTATACTCGTGTAATTATTTAAACATTGGAAAGGATTATGTATATATTGGTACAAGCGAACATTTATGTTGCGGTGATACTTATTTCTTAGATTATCTCTCTCGTATCTTATCTCACTCTTGAAATTGGTTAAATTGGTTACTTGGCCCCAAAATCATAAATAAGAAGACTTCTAACTATTAATTTCCTCCTTATTGACTTAACCAAATAGTCTTAAAGTTACGATTAATACAAATATAGTTCTCGTGATTCAACACTTGATTACTACAAGTGTGCAACTGATTTCACCGTACTTGTACAATTAGTTTTAGTCTATCAACATACCTTTATATTATGTTTGTTGATCGTTAGAGAATCAAACATACTCCGAATTATTAAATTTTATTTTAAAAAAAAGAACGACCGAAACAATATAGATGAAGCAAACAAGTGAACTGGTTAGTTTAGGCAATGGAACTTTTGTGGTGGTTAAGACGGCGCTTAATGCAGCTTCTGCTAAGGTGGCTAAACATGAGAGGGCTTGGGTTGAAAACCAACACGTGTTTCTTTCGTTCGTTTTTGACACTTTTGGTTTTCTTGCGTCTGACCTTTTATGGTGGGTAACGTTATGTCTTCTAGGTCACCAAATGTTGTTTTTAGGAGAATCGGTTTTGCAATTCGAAAAGGGTTGGCGGCGCAGCTTATTGTCCGTCTCCCCTCTAACTCGATGTAATTAATTTTTTAAATACATTAATCAAGAATTCCCTCGTATGGTCATCCTTGAAAATCATTTCAAAGGTTGATGGAGGATTAAAATATCGTCCAATTATAGTAAAAATTTCTTTATATGCAGATTTGATATCTCGGTAAGAAACAATAAGGGCCGTGAACCCTTGCATTGATTCATAACAACCCAATAAAAGGGTATGTATGAAAAATTATGAACCCAAAACAGTTGAAACTTTATATGCACATACATGCCTAAAGTGCAAATGAAGAGTTAAAAGCACAAAGATTACGTTTTTACGGTAATATTTATCAAACATCACGCAATCACTTAAAGTGTTAAGTGTACAAATACACCATCTGATTTCTTAAGTTATAATGCCTTTTCATCGAAACGCATCGCCGTCTGTAAATATAACCGATAACATCAAAAAGCATATTTTCTTGGATAGTGCCGTAGTGGATTTAGAATGTGATGCGCGGCCATGCTTCGATGATCAATGCCAAAAAAAAATAACAATAATGCAAATCAAAGTGAATAAATAAAGCTGATTTATAACGTAACCCCAACTCACTCATATATCATCTTACACATATTATCACTAAAAAGAAGGAAAGCGAACAGTAGCGCCAATAATCGCATGCCTATTTAATTCTCCAGAATTTGAGATTAGATTCAGCGCGAGAGAGTTTATACAAACTTAGAAATGGCGATGAAGAGGATTCTGCACTGCATATGGAGCGACGATCATACTCCGGCGACTCAGCATTATCCGTCGGCTCCGGCGCCAGTTATTGACGGGGAGAAGCTAACGGCGATATACGCTGTCACCGGAATGACGTGTTCGGCTTGCGCCGGATCGATTGAGAAGGCGATCAAGCGCTTGCCGGGAATTATAGAAGCCAACGTCGATGTGCTGGGTGCCAGAGCTCAAGTCACCTTTTCCCCCAATTTCCTCAATGTAAGACCTCTGCTTTTTCGATTTGTTTCTTTTTTTAAATAGATGAGCAATATATTAAATAATAAAAAAAAAAGGCCTGAAAATAGCCCAAGTATACATAGAATGACGTAAATAACACTTGGATTCAAATGGTTTGTTATAACTTATATATACTAACCTTATAATAGGTTTTTTCACAATTATTTTTTATTATTAGTTAGAAATAAATTTGGATTATACATATATGTATATATGTATTTTTATTTATTTAATGGATCAATCATGAATAAATGTCATAAGTTAGGTAGCACAAAGCACAATGTTTTTTTTATATTCAACAGGTCAATGACATGGAGAGTGCATGGCCGGTGAGTTAACTACAAGTTAAGAGTTTTATCCTAACTTCTTGAATTTTTCCTCCTCCTAGATCAAGCATCTTCTTGACCACCCTTCTATGGACTTTTCTATAGATTGAGCATCTCATTCTCTTTATAACTCGACGGACACTCTTCACGTGTTCAACGACTTAGAAGGTTAAGTCATCTTAAAATCAATTGGTGATAATAAGGAGTAATCTATGAAACTTATACGCTAGACCATCCACCGAAATGGCAACGACGTGTCGATGTGATACACATTCTTCCTTAATTATATTTTAAATTCTGAACGCAAAAGTTAAGGCTTCGATTACTATCAAGGATGAAAAATAAAAATAAATTGAAATGTACTTCAAGTAATTTGTATGAAATTTACTAGTGTCACAATTCATCGGTTTTATATATATCATTTACGGTAGAGTTTTTTTGCTAGATAATTGAGGAGGTTTGAAAATTTTAAATGTTAATTGTTGTTTGATTTAGGGGTTTTTTTTTTTGTGAAAACTAGTGTTTTATGGATCGTTTGATATGATACGAGGAGGTTTGAAAATTTTAAATGTTAATTGTTGTTTGATTTAGGGAGTTTTTTGTGTGAAAACTAGTGTTTTATGGATCGTTTGATATGATATGATTATGGTAATGAGTATGAAATTAAAATTTGAATTGGAACAAAGAATTAGAATCAACTAATATATGATACTTGCTGTTTGGTATGTCATCAAAATATATAAAGAGTTGCTAAGATATGCTAATTGATTTTCAATAAATTATGAAATAAGTACTCATATTATATAAGTATCAGTCAAAAATAAAGAAATTTTGGACAAAAAACAATATATAAATATTTTAATGACCACCTTATAAAAACTATTTTGTCGAATTGAAGCACTTAAATTAATTTTGCTCATTTTTGGTGATATATTACAATCTTGACCAACATAAATTATTATAGTTGATGATTGAATTTATATTTTTGGTAAAACTAAAGTTTTGTGTACAAAATGATTAAAGATGCTTAAATTAATTGATGAATGTTATACAAAACAATTATTATTTTATTTTATTAAAATTAATAATTAAAGATGGTATATATATAAAATACAAATGTATAAAGATAGTCTCGTTTTTAATCTGGGTAATATGTAGAAATTGAATCATTGATCATACCATTTTTCACATTTGTAATCAAAGTCTTCATTAATGTTGAATGGAGTCATTCAAATCATTTTCATTCCAATTATAAATCTTACAAAACACGATGTAAGAGAATGAATCACTCCAATACTAATTAATTACACGAGAATCGTACCAAACAAGCCTTGAGATATATTTTTCAATAACTTTTATAAGTATTTTTGGAAAAAAAATGTAGATTTTTCAATAGTTTTTAAAAAAATGTTGGTAAAAAATATCATTCTAACTTATTTATATGTTCTTTTATTTTTTTTAACTATCTTTTTTAGTAAATTCAACATCAAAATAACCTTTTTACCTATTTTGCCATACAAAAGACTTTTCATTATTTATTTATTTATTTTTATAATTTTCAAAACCTTACCAAAAAAATCTAGCCAAAAAACTTAAACCACCATAAAAGTTTTATCAAATACGTCGTTAATTCACACAATTATATATGGACTTTATCAAATTTGACACTCTATGTTCTCATATGAAACTTGTCCTAAAATACGTGCATACAACATACATAATTAGTGTACTATAACTTGTAAGTCGTTTGGTTTCAACCTCGAAAACGGAAAGAAAAAAAAATGTATATAGTCTATTACTAAAATATATTCATTAACAGAAAAATCAATAGGATAGAGCATAATACTCTATTCACTTAAAACCATATATAATGATTTAGGGTGTGTATGTTTGGATTTATACATAAATTACCATGTGTTTAAATCAAAGTTGGACTAAAAAGGCTAGATAAAAATGAGACGAAATTTGAAAAATTACAATAAATAACATTTGATAAAAATATTTAAAATAAAAAAAAGAAGAAGAAAGTATCTTGGTCACGTGATCGGCACATAATGAAAAAAAGAGAGAACATAAGCCTTTTAAACAATATATAATTTTACTCCATTCACTTCTCATTATGAAAAAATTGACAATGTAGTTTAGAGCATGAAATAAGTGGAGCTCCATCTTATTTTACAATTGAGCACCAACTTTTTAGAAGAATCAATTTTCAAATTTCTAGCCTTATCCTCAAACATTTAAACTCTTTTAGGACTTGCGCACCAAAACGATACATAATTACACATATTAGATATTATGGCAACACATCTTCTTTCACAAATCAAATATAATGTTGTTTTTTTTTGTTTTATTAACCGGGTGAACCAAGGCGGGTGGATGACAGGTCAGGTATGGGTGGTTGGGCCTCCACCCATACCCGTCCCACCCCATCAATTTCACCCGTCAACCACCCGGAATTCTTCGAATTTTCACCCGAAATAGGTCGGTTGATCGATTGAGTCGGGTGGTTATGCACTCATTTTCATCCCTACTATTATCATTATAATAAGTTATTGCACAAAAATATCCTTCAAAGAGGTGATTTTACACAAAATCACCCATAAAACTAAAGATTACACAAAAGTTAACACTAACTTTTAAAATCTACTACTTTTGAAATCCTGAACTCATTTATGCTACTAAAATCCTAAACTCATGTTTTGTATAGGAGCAAAACATCCTAGAGGCAATTGAAGATGCGGGCTTTGAAGCTAAATTGATAAGCATTGATATCAATGAAGCATCTACTAAGATCTGCAGGATAAGCATAAAAGGAATGACTTGCACCAACTGTTCCAACACCATTGAATCCATTCTCAATGAGACCAATGGCATAATCAAAGCTAGAGTTGCATTATCAACCGAAGAAGCCGAAATCCGTTATAATCCTCAAATCATTACCCACAACCAACTACTTGAAACAATAGAATCCATAGGCTTTCAAGCCATTCTGATCAGTACAGGAGATGACACAGGAAAAATACAATTTAAAATTGAAGGAATGACACCTAACCACTCTAAGAACACAATTCAGGAAACTCTTCAGAAGGTTCCGGGGGTCGACGAGGTTGAGATTGATCCTTCTCTTCAAAAGGTTTCTGTTTCTTATAGGACTGATTTGACTGGCCCCAGGAAACTCATTCAAGTCATTGAATGTTGTGAATCAGGAAAGTTTAAGGTTGTGTTGTTTCCGGAATCGGAAGGTGGAAGATTAAATGATAAGCAAATTGAGCATCATCATAAATCATTTTTATGGAGCTTGTTTTTTACTATCCCAGTGTTCTTGACTTCTATGGTGTTCATGTCCATACCGAGTATATCGCGTGGATTGGATGCGAAAGTAGTCAATATGTTAACAATTGGAGGGATCTTGAGATGGGTTTTGTGTACTCCTGTTCAGTTTGTTATTGGTTGGAGATTCTATTCAGGTTCGTATAAAGCTCTTAAAAATGGTTCAGCAAATATGGATGTTTTGATCTCTTTAGGAACAAATGCTGCATATTTTTACTCAGTTTATACAGTGGTAAGATCTAGTTTATCTCCTAGTTTTATGGGGATGGATTTCTTCGAAACAAGCGCAATGTTGATTTCATTTATTCTATTGGGTAAGTATCTTGAGGTTCTAGCTAAGGGTAAGACATCTGAGGCAATTGCAAAGCTTATGGACTTAGCTCCTGATACTGCGACATTGGTGAGTCTTGATGATGAGAATCAAGTGAAGGAGGAAGAAGAGATTGATAGTAGATTGATTGAAAAGAATGATGTTGTTAAGGTGATTCCGGGTGCAAAAGTTGCTTGTGATGGATTGGTTATCTTAGGGAAGAGCCATGTGAATGAAAGTATGATAACTGGAGAGTCAAGGCCAGTGACTAAGAGGAAAGGTGATGTAGTGATTGGAGGTACTGTTAATGAGAATGGTGTGTTGTATGTTAAGGCTACTCGAGTTGGATCAGAACGCGCTCTTTCACAGATTGTTAGACTCATCGAATCAGCTCAGATGTCCAAAGCTCCTGTTCAGAAGCTAGCTGACAGAATTTCAAAATATTTTGTGCCTATGGTAGATGCACTGATGTCATTTTGAAGTTTACTGACTTACTGTAATGTTAACGGCATGTTTCTTGATTTTTTTTACAGATTATTGTTCTATCTTTGTTGACTTGGCTTGTGTGGTTCTTGGCTGGTAGATATCACTGTTATCCAAGATCTTGGATACCTACATCCATGGACGAGTTTGAACTTGCGTTACAGTTTGGTATTTCGGTTATGGTCATTGCTTGCCCGTGTGCTCTAGGCCTTGCAACTCCTACTGCTGTTATGGTTGGTACAGGAGTCGGCGCTTGTCAGGGTATACTCATCAAGGGAGGCCAAGCCTTGGAAACGGCACACAAGGTCTGTCTTTTTAGACATATTTCATCCTAAAACCAGTTGACAATTAGTACTAAGAATTAAAAGTTTTTTTAGGTAAATTGCATTGTATTCGACAAGACCGGAACTCTTACAGTTGGTAAGCCTGTAGTTGTCACCACACAGCTCTTGAAAGCTATGGCACCAAAGAAATTCTATGAACTAGTTGCAGCAGCTGAGGTAGTTTCATTTACATTACATATTTGTTTTATGCTGAATTGGTTAACAATTTAACACACTCCATCATGAATCGTAGGCGAACAGCGAGCATCCTTTAGCGAAGGCCATTGTCGAGTATGCCAAGAAACTCAAACAGGAGGGAGAAAGCCATGGATATCCAGAAGCTGTAGATTTCGAGTCCATTGCTGGTCATGGTGTCAAGGCAATGGTTCGCGGAAAGGAGATTCTTGTTGGAAATAAGAGTTTGATGTTGAATTATGATGTTGTGATTCCAGTTGGGACAGAAAATCTACTTGCTGAAGCAGAAGAAATGGCTCAAACTGGAATCTTAGTATGTATTGATAAGGAGATTGTTGGAGTGATATCCGTATCCGATCCGTTGAAAGCGAATGCTCATGAGGTTATATCTATTCTGAAGTCTATGAATATTAGGTGCATTATGGTTACTGGGGATAATGTGGGAACTGCAACATCCATTGCCAAGGAAGCTGGGATTGAAACTGTTATTGCTCAAGCTAAGCCTGACGAGAAAGCTGCAAAAGTGAAGGATTTGCAGGTAAGATCAAAATCATATTTTCGGTACGGCTGTGCAGAAATGAGCCCGGTCCGGGAAAATCCGGTCCTGTCTACGATCCAAGATTTTGGATTCCGGTTTTGTGGTCCCGGTCCAGAAGCGGAGAAGACAGTCGGACCGGGTCGGACCAGAAATTACTGTTAGACCGGATATACGGTCCAAGGATTTTCACAAAGTTATCTATATATTTCTTTATTGAGTTCGGACCAGTGGTTTTGGAAATTCCGGTCCATCCGAGCCGGAATGCCGGTCCGGACCGGATAGACAAACACAACCCTAACTTTCGGTACAGTCGCAATGCAAAACGATGTTTTAATAGTAAATTGTTAATGTAGGCAGAAGGATACACGGTGGCTATGGTGGGTGACGGCATCAACGACTCACCGGCACTGGCGGCGGCAGATGTAGGGATGGCGATTGGAGCAGGTACAGACATAGCGGTGGAGGCCGCGGAAATAGTATTGGTGAAGAGCAACTTGGAGGATGTCGTGACCGCATTAGACCTATCCAAGAAGACTTTCTCTCGTATCAAGCTCAATTACTTTTGGGCGATGGCTTACAACGTGTTCGCCGTCCCTATCGCCGCCGGCGTACTGTTTCCCCTCGCTGGCGTACGGCTCCCGCCTTGGCTCGCCGGAGCTTCCATGGCTGCTTCTTCGGTTACCGTTGTTTGCTCGTCGCTCATGTTGAGGCAGTACAAGCGACCTCGCAGACTTGATACGTTTGAGATGGGAGGGATAGAGATTGAATATTGATCCCTCAATCGGTTAATTTCTTTTTTTTTTGGTAAGAATAATCGGTTAATTTCTCCTTTGAACACAAATTTACCCTTTAAAAATCGGAAAATTTTAATAAAGAGAATTTTTCTAGAAATTGATCATTCCGTGTTTCTTAGGAAAATTTCCCTTTGAAATATCGAGCTCCAACAACCTTATTTAAATACCATAGATGTCAAATGTGGTGATTGGGTTCCCGTTGGGTAGTTCGGCTTAAAATTGGGTCAGGTGAAAAACAAGTTTGAACACAAATTCACTATTTAAAAATTAGAAATTCTAAATAAAGAGAATTTTCTAGAAATTAATCATTCAAAAGTGTGTTTCTTAGGGAAATTTTCCTTTGAAAATTCGAGCTACAATAACCTCATGTTAATACCACGGGTGTCAAATGGGGTGATTGGGTTCCGGTCGGGTCACAACAAGTTCGGCTTAAAATTGGGTCGGGTAAAAAACAAGTTTGGTTGCTAAGCGGTTTGTTTCGGGTCGGATATCGGGTCATAACAGATCAGTTTAGTTCGGTTCTCGAGTCATTTTGAGCCGGTTTACTTCGGCTTTTAATGATTCGGATAAAGATTCAAATTGGGACAGGTCAATCGGGTTCAAAGTCAGACCAATTTATATTCGGGTTGGGTCAAAACCGGTTTGATTGCTTAACATATTGATTCGGGTTAGTTTTGGGTCGCGCAATTTGTTGGGTTGAATCCGGGTTATCCAGTTAGGTCGGGTAGCTCTTAGATATACACCTTTTTCATTAAAATTTATGCGAAGATAATAATTTGATCTGGATAACCGGATTTAAAGTTATAGGAACCCTGATTCAGATACGATATGGATTACTAGATCTAGTATAAGCGGCTAATTGTCCATTTGATCCGAATTCTAAAACATGACATTGATATCTGAATCAACTTTTAGCTAGATCGGATAATTATCCGCGAATATGCTTGGTGATCCGAATGGTTTTAGCCAAATCCGTTTGATTGAAATTGACTTTTATTGAATCCGGATATTGAATGGTCCGTTTAATCCGGATATCCGACTAAACCATTTGATCTAGATGACTAGATCCATTTAATATGGATAATACAAGACTTATATTATTTTGCAATATCGTTTCATTTGTTTGTAAAATATCGTATATTAAACGAGATTTATATTAGTTTGCAATATCGTTTCATTATAAATGAGACACATATTATTTTGCAATATCATTTCATTTATAAATGACACTTATATTAGTATGCAATATCGTTTTATTCGTTTGTTAAATTTCTCATATTCAACGAGGCTTATATTAGTTTGCAATATCAGGTCGGGTTAAATCGGTTTCAAGCGGGTCGGTTCCGGATATTCACTTTCTTCAAAATATTTTGGGGCAATTCATCATGTTAAATCGGTTTCCAGCGGCTCGCCTCGTATTCGGCTTGTCAAAAGCTCGGCTCATTCGAATAAAGCTCAACTTGTTCGGCTAAAATAACACTATATGAGCATTATTTCGGCGAGCTACTTGGGCTCGGCTCGGACTCAGCTCGTCAAAAGCTCGGCTCGGCTCGTTTATAAACGAGGAGAGCTTGAGCATGACACTGCTCAGCTTATTCGGCTCGTATAACACCCCTATATTGAAGTCATGTATACTTCTAAAACCGTGACGCCCTTCCTCCACAGTCCTACACATTTTCTTCCAATCCACCCAATGTATCCTACGTTTCCCATCATTTGATCCCACCAAAATTGACATATCAAACTCTCAATATCATAACACACTCTCATCAACATCTTAAAACAGGACATAGTGTAGGACGGTATAGTCTAAACAACCGTCTTAAGAAGGATCTCCTTCCCGCTCTACTCAAAACCGTCTCTTTCCACCCCTTCAACTTTTTTCAAACTCTCTCCCACACGATATCAAAAATAACTTTCTTGAATCTTTCTACCATAATATTTAATCTCAAGTACTTCTCATGTCTACTCACCCCTCATACCCACCACCTCTTGAATATCAATGTTCCTCACACTTCCCACATATACAATGTATAATACTCCATTTGGTTTCAATATTTTCCATTAGAGTATTAAAAATTTGATTCATAATATTTAACATTATAAATTTTATATTGATACTTAAACTTTTCATAATAGAATCTTATCTTCCTTCATTTATTATTTGAATTTTCAACATATTATTTTCCTTTATTTTTATATAATTTTCTACATTCTAACATTACTTTTTCACAAAAATTTTAAATTATAAGACATCAATAAATATTACATTTTCTATTTTTAATTTTCTTAAACGTGTGATTTTTTCCCTCTTATGTTAATTATTGAGAACCAAAGAGTAGTAACTCACTAACTCTTGCTATATCTTCTTTTAATTTTGTTTAAAAAAAAGTCATTGTTGTTGGTTACAAAATCTCATCAAATTTATTTTATTCTCTTCAAACCAAAAATATACTAATATTTTGCTCTATCTTCTTAACCGTTTAGTTTTAATATTAATTAATAAAAAAGTATAAGATTTCTTAAAATTAATCTATTTACTTCTCTGTCTATAACTAACTTTCAAACTTATTTTTCAATCGTCTCATCATCTATTCTGTTCACAATGTGTCTTGATATTAAAATCAATTAGTTTTTATTAACTATAAAATAGTTTAATTGACTTTAATAATATTTAATAATAATATTTTCTACTTAGAAATGTTGTTAAAACTCAAAAAATAAATATTAATCAATATAAAAGAGTTTACTTTTACTTTAATATTCACATTTTTTTATATTGATTTTATGAAGTAATTTAAAACTTTTTATTTAGATTTTTTTAATGTGGCTTTGAATTGTTTTATTATATTTTACGATAAACAAAGTAGGAGAAACATATCCGGATCAAACAAATCAGTTGAATATTCAGATCTGGATAAAGTCATTTACGGATCAAGCAGATCAATCGGGTCAACACAAAAGTCATTAAGGTCAACTGGATCAGCCGAATATCCACATTTAATTATCCGATCCGATTTGGTAAAAATCAATTTCAATACCATAAATTCGGCTCAAACGAATTAGTCAGATATTCACGAATAATTATTCGATTCAATCCGGAAAAAAATGTTTTGAATACGAGTCAGAGTTTTATAAAAAAAAATTATATTCTATTATCCGGATTCAATCTGTTTCCCACCGTCGTGTCCATAGGCTTTGGGCATGGAGGAGGTGTACTTACATTAATGAGTTATGACTCTGGGTGCTTTTAATTTCGAGATGAAAGTATGAAACGTAACGGAACCCATCCTCATCATAAAGTGCCATGGATCCGCATGCACTGTATCATTTCTCCATACTCTTCTGTACAAATACAAAACGCGCCTGCCTTGTCAGAGTTTCAGAAAGGACGACGTAGAAGAAGAAGAAGAAGAAGAAGAAGAAGAAGAGGCAGAACGAGAATCAGAACCACATTTCTCTCCTTGTCCTGCTCTACTCTAGTCTACTCTGTTAATCGAAGGTAATTTTTGTTTCCATCTACGATCTTCTTCTACTTCTTCTGTTTGCTTTGTAATTGATTTCACAGTACTCAAAGCTTCGTTCCAATGCAGCTCGACAGTTGTGGTGCTTTGAAGATTCAGTCGGTGGTTTCAGGTGAGAACTTTTCTTCGATTTCTCGTTGTTGTGCGATTTCGTTCCAAAACCTTCATATAATTTGTTTTTTTTCATTGTTATGTCCCATTTGTAGCAGTATTAGTTTTAATTTTGGAGAAAACATTTTTTTTCATTACGATCGATAGATTTTAGATCTCTGGTTTTGTTTGGATGAAAATCAAGATGACTTTTCGTTATTTTGCTGGTTCCATAACTCGATCTCCTTTCAAAAATTCAGTGAACTTGATACGACAGTCTGATCGTTTAGATATCTGGTTATTTGAAGGAAAAGTGAATTCTAGAGGATGTGATTCTGGGTTTGAAATTTTAAAATAGAAAGATTTGATTGTACGAACATAACTATTTTGAAATTTCAAATTGATTGTCCGTTCAAGCAATTTCCATATATATTGAGCGTTTTTCGCAGGTTATCCGATATTTATGAAGTGGATTAAAGATATTTCTCTTATGCTTCAATACACACAGGAAAAGGGCCTAATCTTTTGAATTTTGAGTCTTTTTTAAAAAAAAGATGGGGTGCCGGGACTTGAGAGTTTGAGTGCTTTTTGGTATCTTGAAAATAGAATTGGTCGGCTTAAAGCTGAAAATGTGTACATGTGGTGCTTAGCGGACTTCTAGGGATCATCCCTATTTATCAGAAGCTTTATATTAGTATATTAATCATATTCATTAGTTTATGCCTAGATCTGATTAACAAATGAGACAAGATCACATGAACAAAGTGTTGACTTGTTTTCTATTCCTGGATCTCTACAATTGCCACTACCAAATTTTTAATTCTCTTGCTTTGGTGTTTATTAAAGAGTGTGGTAGACTGGACCGACTGTTAATGCTCTCTGCACCAAAAGCTCCCATTGATATGAGGAAGAAGCTCCCATTGATATGAGGGAGAGTGTTGAAATATAACTTGCGGGATTTTGTTAGCAAGATTAGCTTGTTTAAGGTGCGTAATTTGTTCTTGGTGGATTTTGTTTTGGATTCATCAACTTGGAATTGCTTATACTACTATAATCTTGGTTGTTACGTCAATGTTATATTTTCCTGAGATCTAGTTTTCTCTCTGTTTGATTTTTTAGGCTTTCATATCAGTCTAATAACTTGTTTTAAACAATCATACTCCTAAGTTGTTGATTTGTGTTACCTCCTTCCATTTGCTATTGGAATTCCACTTCATGTGAAGAAATGGTCACAAATTTCATGACTCTTTATCAATTTTATTTGGCATCTTTGGACAAGCTCAGACACTTGATCATTTTCTAATTCTTCCACATCTGATCAATTTGCAATCTTTCCATTGCTGCATGTTGTCCATTTATCACATATATATCTCTTTTATTCTAAACTTTTTTTTTTATTGTGTAAATCTTTATTTTATAACTGTAATATGTTTTTTGTTAAAGCTGACCAGTTGAGAAAATGGTATAACAAACTGGCCCATACAATCACTGACTTGAGCTAGTTACCACCTGAATTATCTATGAAGTTGAGAAGGTTCTTAGGATCCTCATCTGAAAGGATTCTATAGGATAACTCATTTGCCAAGTGATCGAGCCAACCCTAGTCTCTTTCCTGCATAAAAAATTAATTATAAAACATTTCTCATTTCAACCTCTAACTTGTAATTTCAGTTGATCGCCTTTCATCATTTCTTCAGCAGGTTACACAGATTTAGTTGTACCGGTTTGGGTGTTTTGTGTTTGAACAAGCCTTTCCACAGTATGTGTTTCAAATAAATTAATCTGAAAGGAAAATGAGCTAAGAAAAGAAAACTGTTTAATCGAATGAGATCTAATCTGTTTAAAGGTGTATGGCATTCTACTTCTATTTTCTGATTCTCTACTGGTCTTATATTATGCCTGTATTATGCTCATTTACGTTAGAGGTGTTTTGCCTCCAAGCTCAGTGACTTCTTCCACCAGCATCCAGTGGTTTGCTAAATTTCTATTCTTAAAATTTCTATCAGCGAATATAGTTTTTAATGTTTATAAACATTTCACGCATTTCCAATATACTGTGAGTTTGATCAAAATGTTGTGTTTCTAGTCAGTAGTCAAGGTGGAAAAATTTTAGTGAGGTGCTTAAGTTTGCAGCCAAGAATAATGCTAATCTGCATTTGCTTCGATGAACTCTTTTATGCTCTGCTGAACCTCACTCGTTTTGTCCTTGTTCTTTCTGCAGGTGTCTGAAACTGTGACTGGTTTATTGCTGATTGACAGATAAAGTAATTGCTCTCTACAGACATGACTGCGAACAACCTGAAGCTTGGTGTGGATGTGGTAAGTGCCCACAACCTTATGCCCAAGGATGGGCAAGGCTCTTCCAGTTCCTATGTAGAACTCTGCTTTGATGGTCAGAGATACCGAAGCACTGTGAAGGATAAAGATCTCAATCCTGTCTGGGACGAGAGCTTCTATTTCAACATTTCCGACCCCTCTATCCTGCAGCATCTGAGTCTTGATGCATATGTTTACAGTACCATCAGAGGCACAAACATCAGATCTTTCCTTGGGAAGGTATCGATAAGTGGGACTTCATTTGTTCCCCACTCTGATGCTGTTGTCCTGCATTACCCCTTGGAAAAGCGTGGAATATTCTCACGGGTTCGAGGAGAAATTGGTCTCAAAGTGTATATTACTGATGACCCTTCCATCAAGTCTTCTACTCCACTTCCTTCAGTGGAGTTTTCAGGAAATTTGATGCATGCTGAGATGCAACCAGCTGCAACTCATGTCTCCCAGGGAAGGTCTGATAGACACACCTTCAACCATTTGCCGAATCCTAATCATTCCCATAAACATCATCATGATCACTCTTCTGGCCCTGAAGTTTCACATCATTCAAATAAATATGAAGTTGAGGAGATGAGAGCTGAGGCGATGAAAGCAGATGCACCCCCTCCCAAGATTGTTAGGATGCATTCTGCATCATCTGCTCAACCTGTTGACTTTGCTCTTAAAGAGACTAGCCCGTATCTTGGAGGGGGAAGGGTTGTTGGGGGTCGTGTTGTTCATCCAGATAAGCGAGCTAGCACTTATGATCTTGTTGAGAGGATGCAGTTCCTTTATGTTAGGGTAGTCAAAGCACGTGAGCTTCCGGTTATGGATATTACCGGAAGCCTTGATCCCTTTGTTGAGGTGCGGGTTGGCAATTATAAAGGAGTGACAAGGCATGTCGACAAGAACCAAGAGCCTGAGTGGAATGTTGTGTTTGCCTTCTCCAAGGACCGTATGCAAGCTTCTGTGCTGGATGTTGTTTTAAAGGACAAGGACCTTATTAAAGATGACTTTGTTGGCATTGTGAGGTTTGATCTAAATGAAGTCCCATTGAGGGTTCCTCCAGATAGTCCATTGGCACCTCAGTGGTACCGACTTGAGGACAAGAAAGGGGAGAGGATTAAAGGGGAGCTGATGCTTGCTGTGTGGATTGGTACACAAGCTGATGAGGCTTTCTCTGATGCTTGGCATTCTGATGCTACTTTACCAATCGACATTTCCGCTGCTACTTGTACACAGCTGCGTTCAAAGGTCTACCATGCACCGAGGTTGTGGTATGTTCGTGTGAATGTCATTGAGGCACAAGACTTGGTTCCAACTGAGAAGACACGTTTCCCTGAAGTGTACGTCAAGGCGCAAATAGGCCACCAGGTGATGAGAACTAAGAGTCTTCAAGCTCGAACTCTAAGCTCCCTGTGGAACGAGGATCTGTTATTTGTTGCTGCTGAGCCTTTTGAGGATCATCTAGTTCTTACAGTTGAGGATCGTGTTGCTCCTGGTAAAGATGAGATCCTCGGGAGGGTGATCGTCCCGTTAAGTCATGTTGATAGACGTGCTGATGATCGGCTCATTCCCTCTCGATGGTACAACCTTGAAAAGCCAATTGCTATAGATGTAGATCAACTAAAGAAAGAGAAGTTCTCTAGTCGGCTTCATTTGCGACTGTGTCTTGATGGAGGCTACCATGTCCTGGATGAGTCAACACATTATAGTAGTGATCTCCGCCCCACTGCGAAACAGATTTGGAAGACCTCCATTGGTGTTCTTGAACTTGGTATACTCAGTGCTGAAGGGCTCCATCCAATGAAAACCCGAGATGGGAGAGGAACTTCAGATACATATTGTGTTGCAAAATATGGTCACAAATGGGTTCGAACTAGGACACTTGTTGATAGTCTCTGTCCCAAATACAATGAGCAGTATACATGGGAGGTTTTTGATCCAGCTACAGTTCTCACTGTGGGTGTTTTTGACAACAGTCAACTTGCCGAGAAAGGATCAAATGGTAACTTCACACCATAGCCATAACCTATGATTTACTCTTTTCATGTTTTTGTTTCTTCTATAAATGAGATATTTTCTTTCAACAGGGAACAAAGACCTCAGGATAGGAAAAGTCCGAATTCGAATCTCTACCCTCGAAACAGGTCGTATCTACACCCATTCATATCCTTTGTTGGTGCTCCACCCTACTGGAGTCAAGAAGATGGGTGAACTCCATATGGCTATAAGGTTTTCATGCACTTCATTTGCCAACATGCTCTACCAGTACTCTCGTCCTCTCCTCCCCAAGATGCATTACGTTCGACCCTTCAGTGTCATGCAGCAGGACATGCTGCGTCACCAGGCTGTCACCATAGTGGCAATGCGCCTTGGCAGGGCAGAGCCCGCCCTTCGCAAGGAAGTGGTGGAGTATATGTCTGATGTGGACTCGCACCTTTGGAGCATGAGGAGGAGCAAAGCCAACTTCTTCCGTCTCATGTCTGTTTTCTCAGGGTTCCTTGCAATGGGAAAGTGGTTGGGAGATGTGTGCATGTGGAGGAACCCTATCACGACTGTTCTCGTGCATATCCTTTTTCTCATGCTTGTCTGCTTCCCTGAGCTGATCCTGCCAACTTTTTTCCTTTACATGTTCTTGATCGGGGTGTGGAATTATCGTTACCGGCCAAGGTACCCTCCTCACATGAACATAAAGATCTCACAAGCCGACACATGTTTCCCAGACGAGTTAGATGAGGAGTTTGACACATTCCCCACAACCCGGAATCCTGAGTTGGTGAGGATGAGGTATGATCGACTCCGAAGTGTGGCGGGTAGGATTCAGACTGTGATTGGAGATGTTGCGACACAAGGAGAGCGGTTCCTTGCATTACTGAGCTGGCGAGACCCGCGTGCTACAGCCATCTTTGTCACTTTCTGCCTCCTGGCAGCCATTGTGTTGTATGTGACACCATTTCAGGTGGTGGGAGCTCTAGCCGGATTCTATATGATGAGGCATCCCAGGTTTAGGCACCGACTCCCTGCAGTTCCTATCAATTTCTTCCGTCGACTACCTGCTAGGAATGATAGTATGCTCTAGATTTGGCTGTTTATCAAACTTTAATTATAGGTACTACCTAGCTTGTTTCTTCCTTTTACCCGCTTTTAAAAAGCTGCTGTGTTACCTGATGACCGCTGATTAGAAATATCTGCACTTGTAAGTTGTAACTGACCTTCTCCTTATTTGCTGATACGGAGACGGTGAAATGTTGCTCTCTACATTTGAGCATTGGCCTTAATTTGAAGTTTCAATCTGACGAGATCGCTTATTTCTTGCTAGATCCTTTTCTTTTTGTATGTCCATTTATACTATCTTTGCAGGTATAAGCTTTCGCAGATTCAGTTGAAGCAATTCTTGAAAAGAGTTACGTGTCAAAAAGTTTGTTCCTGCATATTTGTAAGCATATAACTTATTAACACGATGATCAATTTTATTCATATGTTGTTAGGAAGTAATATATTTGAGATGTCGGTAGAACATTCCTTCTGCAGACAACCACATCCAAATTAGTCAGCCGGATGCTGATAATAATATGCACACCTTAACATGTCCAGGCAAGTTTCTTGAATCTTGCATTTTTTAATTCTGTAACGTCAAGATTTAATACTTCACGATTAGCACTCCATACAGATTGATCATTGATGTAGTTCTTTACGTATGCAAGTATCAACGTTTTGGTTATTTTAATCTGCTAATGTGCCTGCATTTTATACTCCTGATTTTTTAAAGAATTTTTTCGCCTGTCCAGTCAAAATGTCCAAGTGCCTTTCATATAAGGGTAGTTAGCACATAATTGAATAATTAGCACTTATTCTAATCTCAAATTAATAATATATTAATGATGCTATCACTATCTGCTATAACTCATAGGACGTGCAGACTTGTTTGGAGGAGCCGGTGCAAGATCAACACCATTACGTGCTTGCATGTAATATCCAAAGCATGGAGAAGTTGGAGCTTCAGTCTCTGACACTTCTGTTGCTAGAAAAACCGAAACCTCTTGTGCCAAATACTGCCATTATACTCTCTCCTCTCCAAAATGCCCATCACAATGCAGAAGAGGAGATACCCCAAACCTCAACTGAAGGAAACCATCACTTTTCCTCATGAAAAGGAGCAAAACAGTTCATGTTTATCCTTAAACCGGATCCCAGTTGCTCTCATGCTTCTGTTTCTCGTATTCCTATGGTCCTCCTCGACAACCTTCATCTCTGGCTCCATATTTCACGTCTGTGTGTCATCCCGAAAACTCAACAACCACCTCTTTTGCCTCACAGCCGGAGCCCAGCCCTCCAACCGGGATATCCCTCAAACTATAACCACTGTAGAAGCGCCACAATCTGTTCCCATATCTGCTGTCTTTAGAACCCCTTTGACCTCACTAAGTAATTCAGCCGAGGAAAGCATTAGTTTTAAGAAAAATGTCAAAGCACCATTGACCGTTGCAATCCAAGTTCCTTCTGGTGGAGGAGGCGAGAAGGAAACATTGGAAAATGATGCTATTCGTAGGCCTTTGTCCTCCATCATACAGCTACTGGGCCCCAACACTAGCAATGCCAAACCAAATTCAGATGGGCAGAGAAAGGCGGTTGACAGTAACACTAATAAGACAGACTCCATCATCCGACTTCCTGTGACGGGCCTTGAACCCCCTTCAGGAAATGAAGGTACCAAGAGCAACAATAATCTTACCAGCAAAATCACCATTCAAGGAACCAAGAATGACTCTGGCCTTGAAGCACCTTCAGATAATGGAGGTGTCAAGAGCAGCAAGAAGGATGTGGAGAAGCCGACAAAGGAGTCCAGTTCAAGTCCAGCATTGGTCACAGCTGGGGAGAAAATGGAGAAAAAAAACAAGGAAGAGGAGATTATTCTTGCCAATAAAGACGCAGAAGAGCAGATGGAAGTTCTCAGATCATACAATAATGGAAAGCCTGTCAACTACAGCGATCCAGAGGCGTGTGATGGTAGACGGATTTTTGTGTATGATTTGCCATCCAAGTTCAACAAGGAACTTCTGGGTCACTGCAATGAAATGATAACTTGGCTGGGTTTCTGCAAGTTCCTCTCAAACAATGCCTTTGGAGAGCCTGTCCCACAGCTTGGTGATGGATGGTACAACACCCATCAGTATGCCCTCGAGCCCATCTTCCATACCAGGGTTCTTAAGCATCCTTGCAGGTAATTTAATATGGTAGCATCACATATTTGAAGTTTACATTGTAATTTAGTGCTTCACAAGTGAGACCGGTAACTGAATCTGTTTTTGTAGGGTTCATGATCCGGAGGAGGCAAAAGTATTCTATGTGCCTTACTATGGAGGACTCGACATCTTAAGGTGGCACTTCAAGAAGAATATCACCTTACAACTAAAGGACAAGCTCTCCTATGAGCTCATTGAGTGGCTTAGCAAGCAAGCTTCCTGGAACAAGAATTTTGGCCTTGATCACCTCTTTGTATTGGGGAAGATCTCTTGGGATTTTCGGCGTATGCAGAACTTCACTTGGGGAACCCACTTCCTAGACATGGACGAGATGCAGAACCCAATGAAACTCCTCATTGAGCGTCACCCATGGCACATTAATGACATTGGCGTTCCTCACCCCTCGTTCTTCCATCCTCGCTCTGATAATGACATCTTTGCTTGGCAAAGGAAGCTCATGCAGGTACCATTTGTGATCACTGATACAAGAACAAGAATTGAGCGTATTATGTTATGTTGATAATGTACTGAAAATGAGGCCTGATAATCTTGTCAAACTCCACAGATGCCTAGGAAGAACTTGGTGAGCTTCGCGG
This sequence comes from Fagopyrum tataricum, assembly GCA_002319775.1. NCBI lineage: Eukaryota > Viridiplantae > Streptophyta > Magnoliopsida > Caryophyllales > Polygonaceae > Fagopyrum > Fagopyrum tataricum. The sequence goes on along the minus strand of CM008281.1, from coordinate 13,362,383 downwards.
GTGCCCCACGTCCCAAGGCCCGCGAGAGCATTAGATCCATCCTAATCGAGCAATGCACATCCAGCCCGGACAAATGCAGGTTTTTCGACTGCAGAGAAGGGCGGTGCACGCAGCCGGCTCCCATGGTGCAGCTCTTCACGGAATCAGAGTTCTGCCTTCAGCCAGTCGGAGACAGTGCAACGAGGAAGTCGGTTTTCGACTCCCTCGTAGCCGGTTGTATTCCCGTATTGTTTTCCCCCTTCACCACGTACTACCAGTACCCCTGGCACCTTCCCGCTGACCGGTCAAACTACTCGGTTTTCGTTGACGAGGAGGTAGTTAGACGGAGGCAGGTCAATGTTGTTGACCGGCTCGCAGCCATCCAGGCTACCCGGAGGGCGGAAATGAGGAGGTACATTGTGTATGAGCTGCTCCCCGGGCTGGTTTATGCTGACCCGGAAGGTAAGTTAGAGAAGTTTGAGGATGCTTTCAGTGTGGCTATGAATAGCGTGCTTGAGAGAATGAGCAGATTGCCGTAATTTGATATGATTTTGCTACTTCTTAGATCAAATATAGTTTGAGAGCATATGTCATCGCGACTAAGCACATCAATTTTCACCGAGGTCGATTTGTAGGTTGTTATTCCTGGGATTAATTCATGTACAAGTATGAGGCAACTAGGGCCCATAATCTGTGTACATTAGGAAGCTCAGGAAGATTCAGTTTTATTTATTTATTATTTTTTAATGTTACCTGAGGACGATTAATTTATTTGTATCATTCATTATTTGTTCAGTTTTGCATCTTCACATGTCTTCAATCATGTTTCCTTAAGTTTACTTCATCAAGCATTGCTTTCACATTAGTAAGACTAGGAATGAGATTGACTAATCCGATCAAAGGTTTCGATCCAAAGAATTCAATGACCCTGTATGGAGAAATATACAAGAGAAATATACAAAAATTTATGTCTGTTTTAATCATGTCAGAGAGAATTTTTCGGATTGCTAGATTAGATTCGAATCACGCTAGCTTTTATAAAAACGAAAATGAATATTTGGATATTGACAGATATCTCAATATTCGGAAACATGGATATCTCCGGATGTTTACGAATATCCGTTTATATAGGAATAGGATTAAGTAGAAACCTATTCCTGTTTCCTTAAGTTTACTTCATAAAGCATCGCTTTCACATTAGTAAGATTAGGAATGAGATTGACTAATCCGATCAAAGGTTTCGATCTGAAGAATTCGATGACCCTATATGGAGAAATATACAAAAATTTATGTCTGTTTTAATCTTGTCAGAGAGAATTTTTCGGATTGCCAGATTAGATTCGGGTCACATTAGCTTTTATAAAAACGAAAATGAATATTTGGATATTGACAGAAATCTCAATATCAGAAACATGGATATCTCCGGATGTTTACGGATATCCGTTTATATAGGAATATGATTAAGTAGGAACCTATTCCTGTGTAGAGGGTAGGAACTTATCATAGTCGTACACTTTAATTTGAATAAATGAACGTCCTAGATTTGTGACAATGTAAGGAAAATATTTACAAAATATTTGACCAAATATTACTTACCTTGTTTAACATCACGTTCTGTAGTATACATTTTGACCGAAATGAATATATATTTCTACCGGAATGAATACATTTCGACCGGAATGAGTACATTTCGACCGGAATGAGTACATTTCGACCGGAATGAGTACATTTTGACCGGAATGAATACATTTCCACCGAAATTAATTTTCCAACTTACGTTCAAGAATATACTTAACGACCAAAATTAATACATTTCGATCAAAATGTATTGATTTCGAACATAATTGTATAATTTCGACGAGATGAATACATTTCGATCGGAATAATTAACAAACCACGTATAATTTACAAGTCCATTACGATCGAATTTATTACATTTCGCTCGAATTTGATTATAATGCATTAAAAGTTCTCTAAGTAATATTTATATTCAAAAGAATTATTTAAGTAATACAGTTAAGGTCGATATATTTATATCATGCTCGAAATACATTAAAGAGTATAATTATGTTTTCATACTTTATTATCTAATTAGTGAAAGTGAATTTTCTATATTAATTCAGTGTTTCATGCCTACTAATTCTTATAGTGGGTCAATATCTTAAACGTTAATTTATAAATCAAACGGATCTAATAGGTTCCTACTCCCTACACATGAAGATGTTCTCACTTGAACCTGGCCTTGTATAGGAATAGGGTCATACATTTATAATTTAATTAGTTTAAAATAAATAGTCATATATTTTTTTATTTTGATAATGTTATTGTGGATTTGATTACTTTTTTTTGAATATATTTTCTATAAATAAAATAGAAAAATTATTTTGGTGGTATAATTTAAGGTTCAGATTAACAGATAATTTGAATGTTCGAGAATGGTTATTCAATCTGCCTAAAAGATTATGGATATGGATCAGATAAAAGATTATGGATATGGATCAGATACATTTTTGAATTTGTAAAAAAAGTTATTGGTATTAGGAAAGAATAATATATTATCAATTAATAATATATAGTATTTAGATATTTTAGGATGTTCCTTATTTTATGTAATTTTTTATTATTCTTTTATATGGTTGTAATTCCATATATAAAGGGTCAATAATATTAATAATATGTGTGGTTCTTCCACCAACATTTGTGGGTTTATCAAATCCTAAATCTGTCATGGTATCCAAGATTTTTGCCTAACGGCACTCGATCCAACCTATACATGTGTCATACTTCTATGGCCATGTCTATCACCACCTTCCACCAACTTAAAGCCGGCATTGTCCGGATCTCTATCCACATTGACTTAGTCCAATTTCTAACCTTCAAGCATCGGTATTCTCCCGAATTAAATTCGGTCTCATCCGAACACAACAACCTCAATATATGAAAGCATCATAGGCTTGTACGAGAGCAACACCGGATTCATTCGAAGCAACTTAGTCAGATTGACATCGTCCAACAAACACTATCGGGATCAACTTTTGCCCGAACATAAACTCTGGCTCAACCAAAAAAAATGGTGCCTTCAATGCAACGACTTCTTGCTCTCTTCCACTATCTTTATTCAGTTTTCAGCGTTCGAAAACTCCAACTTCAACTGTGGGGGCATATTAGGAAAGAATAATTATATTATCAATTAGTGATAATATAATTATATTTTAGGTTATTCTTGATCTTACGTTATTTTTTATTATCCTTTTATATGTATGTAATTCCCTGTATAAAGGGTCAATGATATTAATAATATGTGTGGTTTTCTCCCACCAACATTTGTGGGTTTATCAAACCCTAGATCTATCATTGTATCCAAGCTTTTTTGCCTAACGGCACTCGATGCAACCACAACAACAGTTCCTCCTCATCCCCTATCTCCGTCTACACCAACAACCAACACCAAAACAATAACCACAATCAAGGCTCGATCTCGCATCCACTCTCCTTTCTATCCTCCCCTCCGATGTCTCCGATTCCGATTCTCTCTCCTCCTCGCCGACTCCGAACGCCCTGCTCATTCTCTCCTTGAGTCTCCCGACGCCTACGCCGTCATCTCCTCCTCACTCGCCTCTCTTGTATCCGGATCTGGCGACGATCCACTCTGACAATGGCTTTACGACACCTCCTAGTCTTCCGACTCCTAGGCGTCCTCTCCTTCGTCCCTCTCCTCACCGACCTATACCTCTCTCGTTTACACTCTTCCTCCACAATCGGGATCAACTTTTGCCCGAACATAAACTCCGGCTCAACCAAAAAAAATGGTGCCTTCAATCTTCTTGCTCTCTTCCACATCATCGCATAACTTTAAAAAAAAAAAGTTATTTCCTCTTTAATTGTCTTTGTTCAGTTTTCAGCGTTCGAAAACTCCCGCTTCAATTGTGGGGGCATATTAGGAAAGAATAATATATTATCAATTAATAATATATAGTATTTTGATATTTTAGGATATTCTTTATTTTATGTAATCTTTTATTATCCTTTTATATGGTTGTAATTCCCTATACAAAGGGTCAATAATATTAATAATATGTGTGGTTCTCCCACCAACATTTGTGGGTTTATCAAACCCTAGATCTATCAATTGGAATATCCGGGTATTTGAATTCAATCAAAAACTAAAACAAAGTAGTGTGTTTTGCTTGCTAGAGCCTTTTAAAAATAAACTTGCTCAAAACGATAACAATTTTGAAAACGACGATACAAAAGAATTTGACTTGAACTTTTTATTTGAAAACTAGGGGGTGTTTGGTAAGAGATCAAGAACTTTAGGTGAGACCAATCATTTTTGGATTTAAATATATTATTTTCACTCATATAAGTCATTTTAATAATCTCATATACAATCTTCATCTCTTACCAAACACATTATAAAATACAATCTCTTCAATATAATCTAACATAATCCAAAATGATCCCTTACCAAACACACCCTAAAACAAAATCTCCTTAGATCAAATAATTTGTTTCATTGTAATACAGAAACTAAGTGTCAAACACACAACTTATTAGACCTTCTATCATTCATTTTATTCGCTTCTGTTAACCGAGGAATTGGTGTATAATCAATTTGGTAACTTATTTTTCCCTTCATGCTAACTTTTGATTTATATTTATGTAGCGTGAAACACTCAACATATTTAACAAGTGTCAACAAGTACATGTCACTTGAGTATTTAAATACTGCCAACAAGTTCTTGTTACTCCCTTTTTAGAATGGTTCCGGTGGCTATATTTATGCTAAGTCTGGTTGCTCGGGTCTCCTACCACTCTTTTAAGTGCATTTCATATTGTTGAAAAACTATCTACTATTATGCTCTTTGACGACAAGTATTCACGATTTCTCTTTCGTGACAATTTAGTAGTTTGTCGCTCTGGTCGACCCCTCGAGCCACCATGAATATCTGGTATCTCAAATTGCTTTTAAAAAACAATGAAAAAAAAATTGTTAACCACTTGAATGGTTGATTCTAAATAAGCATAGTTAGTTGATAGACAAAAAAATATTTTAAAAAAATAAAATTATTGTTTATGGATTGTTAACAATTTGTCGCTCTAGTAGTTACTTAATCAATTAATTGTTTTAAATTAGTTATTCTATTAAATTGTTTCCATTATTAATGGAATATTTGAGTATCCAACATATAATGAAACATTTCCTATTTTTATCTTTATTGTAGTATTCACAATTCTTCTACGTCCAGAAATTAGAATGCGATTATATTATATAAAAAATACGAAGAAATTTTTGATGAAATACCACGTAAAATATGTGATCCTATTTTGACTACTTTTTATTTTTAAGGCCCCTATTTTAAGTTTCTAACTACTTTGAATTACTAAAATATGTCAGTAACGAACTAATCGCACAACAACCCTAATTAGAGAAAAAGAGTACCAAATCGTCACGTGTCCACTCATTTTAAACCCACGTCTCCAAAATGCCTTTACATATAAAGATAAACAAAAATCGTCTTCAAATATCGATCCTATTTCCCGCTAACAACCTGAAACCCGAATACAAACCCGCCCACTTCCCAGCCCGTATAAATATCCGATCCGTTTAAATATTTCGAAATGCTATCCGCTTCTTCACTCGCTTATCGTTCTCCTCGTGCTAGCCTGAGAACTCTAGCATTTGTTCCTTCTCCTCCTTCCATTGTTTCCCCAAAACACTTCTCCTCATTGTCGAGGCCGACGCTTCTCCGATCCTCGATCAGAACTGTTACTTTCGATCGCTTCTCTCTGCTTTGTAATTTAGGATCCGATTATTCTTCATCTTCCTCCATGGCTGGCGCGTCCAATTCCAGTGCCAAATCTGTTCACGATTTCTCTGTTAAGGTTTGATCTCCTTCTCGAAACTTCTTAATTTTGTATGTGTGATCGTTGTTTAGATTACTGGTTGATTGCGAACCTGTATTTGATCTCTATCCCCATGATTTAGCAATACATGGAAATTTTGATTCACCTCTATATATTTGCCATCTGGAATTGCTTGAAAGATGTAAAGACCTGTTCGCTTTCGATTTGATGATTGTTAGTGATACAATGACTCAATGTTGTTGTGGTTTGCTGTGCGTGTTGTATACTTGTATCGTGATTGTGAGTAAATGACTAAATGGTAATTATATGCAATGGATAATGTTGTACACAGGATGCTCGTGGGACTGATGTCGAACTAAGCAAATACAAAGGAAAGGTGCTATTGATTGTCAATGTCGCGTCCCAGTGGTAAGTATTCTCCTAAACTCAGTATTGCACTAGAGTATTGCATTGCTTCCCCATTGACACAAGAATCCAATATTTGTTCTGATTTTTCACTTTCCGTCCATTTATACGATTATTAGATATCAGAGATTTCACTGATACAATTACTGATCTGCTGAACAAGGAGAAATCCTGAACATCTGATATAAATTTCTATTGTACACATTTCTTCATTGAGTGCAGTGGCCTGTCAAACTCGAACTACCCTGAGCTGACCGAATTGTACTCAAAGTACAATAACCAAGGTGACTTTCTGCAGCTTTTAAATCTGTTTTGTTTTTCTCAATTTTCCTGCTATGTAAGGTGGATTGTGTAACTGCTGTCTATGATCTTATGCAGGCTTTGAGATTTTGGCCTTCCCATGCAATCAGTTTGGCTCCCAGGAACCAGGCACTAATGATGAGATTGTTGAGTTTGCTTGCACTCGCTTTAAGGCCGAGTTCCCTATATTTGATAAGGTAACAAAAATAAATTTTCATCATCAAAAAGACCAAAAGACTCCTTTGGCTAAAAATTACATCCTCGAATATATTTAGATTGATGTGAATGGAGATAATGCTGCTCCAATCTACAAGTACTTGAAGTCAAGCAAAGGTGGAATCTTCGGAGATGGCATTAAGTGGAACTTCACAAAGTTCCTGGTAGATCAAAACGGGAATGTTGTTGACCGCTATGCACCAACAACGTCTCCTTCCAGCATCGAGGTAGAAACATAAATGTTATATTGGTATTTTCCCTGTGTTAGATAAACTCTGCAGACCTAATCTAGATCTTGCATTTCACAATTTTCAGAAGGATATAAAGAAGTTGTTGGGAGTATCATAGGTTGCAACAACTCATTGAAGGCAAAGCTCTGCAAAAATAATAGCAAACATCAAGATAGCTAAGTTATAGGGAAAATAGACGAATTTTCATGACGGGGCTTGTATTCTATGGGACAAGCCTTGTAATTCCAATTTCCAAGCTGAATAAGAGTTAAAAGGTGGTGTTTCCTGAATTAGAAACTATAATGTCTGATCGTAACTTGTTGTTGCTGCATACAAACGATAATCTCTTTGGGTCGAGGAATTTTAGTAGGGTCATTTTATGGGTCTTAAATCTTAGATAAGTATTGTCTAGAGGCAATGTAAGGATCATTTGTCCTATATTTTGTTCCATCCCGAAAGATCTTTGACAAGTATTGACTATTTGTTTTATTCATGGTCGTCAATCAGTGTTGCCTAAATACAGTGTACGTTACTTATAAGTAGATATTTAAATGAAAATATGATAAGCTATTACACAATAAGTAGAAGCAATTAGAAACTATTAGATAATAGGCAGACTTCTTATATATGAGGTGATAATGCAAATTGATAGTAGTGATTTATAGTTGGAAAGTTGATAACTTCCCGTATTGGTAGTCATATGTATAAAAACTGTTAGGCAAAGATTTTTATATATTCATTTTAATTTTCTGAGTATACATAAGTATATTTGTAAGATCGCATATGGGGTCGGGGATGGTAAGTGCATGCATGAAAGACCCAAAGATGTGTTATAAATCAATCAACTAATAAAACCTGAAATTCACACATTAGTATACACTTGCAGAATATACAATGTAATTGATGCAGGTGAATGAGTTGTTATTTCAACCGTACGAGTCGAGTTTTGATATACTCGTACTTTGTTTCTTTAGAATCACTCGAGCCTGAATTTTAATTGTTAAATTTTACTATGCTCGATTTGTTTAGTCAAGTAAACGAAATTGAACCAAGTTTTATATGAGTCGAGCCCAAAGTGAGCTATGATAGTTCGGTTCTGTTGTGGTCTTTCACGAGTTACTTCAGAAATAGAGAGAAGAAGGGACAAAACGTTTTGTGTTTTTGCTGCACAAACCTTGCAGCTAGGGTTTTCAATATGTTTTGGTGGACAATGAATAGATAAAATCCTCTATCTATTCATTGTCCACAAAAACTATAAATATATAGAATCCTCTATAAATAGATAGATTTCTAAACCTATCTATTTATAACTATAAATAGATAGAATACTCTATAAATAGATAGAGTCCTATAAAAAGATAAAGATAGAATTCTATAAATAGATAGAATCCTCCGTCCCCCGCACCCCTGTTGCCCCAGGCCCGTTAATCCATGAGCTCAAAATATGTTTCCTCTGGCCCATTGTATCAGTATACCTAGATTTATTGTCTTATTATAACAAGTTCATATAATAACCCTACCGAGGATTAATCCATCTAGTCATATTAACATTATTATTCAAACTCCGAACTCAAAACATTATTATTCAAACTCCGAACTCAAACAGAACCTAATTCTATTCAAAAAAAAAAAAAAGTGCCCGTACTCCAACTTATTTAGACAACAACTTGTTAAATCAAGTTAACGGGTTGAGTGTTTAGTCAAGTTAACAGAATCAACCGAGTTTTTCTTGATCAAACCGAGTTTTTCTGGAGTAGCTTGTAGGGAACATCTCAAAATTAGAAAAGCTAGCATCATTTAGGATTGTCAATCAAAGAAACAAACATGAGCTACATAGAAAAATAGAAACTTATACCAACTTGTTCATTGCCAAAGCTGACCACCTACACAATGTCACAGTACAACTAAATACTTGAGATAACACTAATCATCATAATGAATAATATCAAACATGAAAATGAAAAACCTGACATACGAGAAAACAAAAACAAGACATGAATTCCACTTCTTAGAATTTTGAACTCCATCTAGCTACTACCTAATCAAACTAAACCTACTACTCCAAACACTGCAGATTACTTAGTCTCATACACCCCTCTAACAGCTCAGATTTCAGGTTTTCACCTCTTTCATTGATCTAAGAAATTCAGGACATGTACAACAGACATGTATATACAGATCCCCACGAGGCCAAGTGTCGAAAACAACGGCATCGTTATCCCCTCATCAGGTCTATGTCAGTTTTAGGATTCCTCCCTTCCATTGCCTTAGAATCAGGCCATCCAATGTTTCCAGGATTCATATGCTGGCTCGTTGAGGCATTGCCTGGTCCAGCTTGTTGCCCGGGAGAGTTCTTATCTCCTTTAGATTCGGATTCTGACTTTATTTTAGGATTCGGCGTGGTAGCAGGTTTTTGGTTTCCATACACAAAACTGCACACAACCACCTGTGTAAAAGAAAGATTGTGAATTTTGTTAAGCGCGGAGCAGGTAGGAAGATAAGTGATTTAGAAAGACGGTTACCTGCACTGGCTTTGAAGCTATTAGTCTACCCGCTACCGAACCACCAATCACTTGACCATCATGACTTGATAGTGATACATTAACACCACCAGTTCTGTTTCGGGGTCCACCAGTTTCGGCAACCAGGTAAGACCCGGATAAGCACAATATCTCAAAGCGACCCTAGAAAAGTTGCAACCATATAACTCGTTAAAAGACTGATATATGAAGAATGCAACATTAGTCTGCCACATATACTAAGCCGCTGAGAAAATTGTCACTATTGCAAATTTCATTCTTCTTCACAAAAAATGTGAGAGTCAAAAGAAGAAGGAAATATTATACCTCATATGTCATGTTACCAACAGAAGATGCAGGCTGACGTAGCGTTACTGCAGAAACACCGCCACTAGCAGACATTATACATAAGGCCCTTGGCCTCTGTTGTGAAAATGAAAGTATTTTCGATGCAATATCCTGCAAATGTTAATGTCATGATAGGTGAAACTAGGATTTTTTTTTTTTTGAAGCAATCTTTTGGACTCGTCATAAACAGTACATGTTTCGTAAGTGTTAATTCAGTTTCATGATCTAAATAATATATTTAAATGTGTAAAAGATCAACTGCTCAAATAGGTTTAGCTACCTCGCCTGGAGCAACATAGATGACATGGGGTGTAAATGCAAGCCCTGCAGAATTGGACATCCATTCACCTGGAGAACCAAAAAATGAAAACATAATGATTAGATTTTCAACATCAGTGCTTCAAGATTCAGCAGTGAAAGAAAACGCCTATGTTCATAAGAAAAACAAAGGACATAGCTAAGACCGCTGTCATTCTCAAAGCTAAGATTCAAATCACAGGGATGAGACTGTGTATCAACTCCCTCCAGGTTTCCTCATTAAGTTCTTTGCAATTCTGACTAGTTTCTAGTTATAAATGTTTCAGATTTTATACATCACTTTTGCACATGTTCTATGTTCTATTTGCAAGAGAAAGTAAAAGAGCAACCTTTTTTCCTCAATTGGTGTTGCATTCAATTAAAATCACATAGCAAGTCATTCCAACAAAGGCACAAAATGATTGATTTCGCTTGTAAGGAAATTATAAAAAAAAATTCCATCAAAGTTGACTGCTTCTTAATACAATTGTGATACAGGAAAAAAGGGTCAACTATGATACAATACACACTAGTGATCCTTTCCAATATAATAGTGAGTGAATTCTCTTTATTTTAACAAAGTATATATTCCATACATATACCAGATTTCTCAAGACAACACCACAACCAAACCGAAGAGCGAATAACGAAACAAATGACTTCACCGAACACTCAAATCGAAGATGTGAACAAGAAGCACACAACGGTAATAATTATGGGTCTCATACAGACAATTATATCCCTCTACAGCAATGGTACAGTAAATTTGAATCAAAGCAAACCCAGAATCACAAATTCTAATCTTTTCCAACTAAATATTGCAACTTTTCCATCAAACAATGATTTAAACAACAATTTGCAAGAAAAATGGAAAATTAATCATCTAAAGAAAGGAATTAATCTCACCAACAGAAGACAACCGCTGCTTCCTTCCTGAACCAGGAGGGCGACCTCTTTTCCTTCTCTCAGTGTTGGGTGTATTTGAGTTTGGAGAAGACAGAGGAGACAGCCCCAAGGAGACTGTGCCTACACCAGAAGAAGCTGTCACCATACCAGACCCATATTTTCTAGGTCTTCCTCTTTTCTTCTTCAAAGGCACAATTCCACTCAATGATACATCACCGGAGACGGCGCCGGTGGCAGTGGAAGGAGCAACAGTCACTGCAAAACCATGAGGTTGAAAGGTAGAAGGTGGCCCTTCCACATTGAATGCAGATGATCCGACAACAGGATTAACACCTCTATAATTGGGTTGGGGTTGGTGAATACTAGGATTTGACAAATTTCTAAACCCAGGTGGGGAATTGAAAGAAGTGTGGGAGGCGCCACCACCGGAGCCACCACTAGACCCACCACCACCACCACTACTGATCCCCCCTCTGTGCTGCAAGTAGTATGGAGCTGAACCTGATAATGTCATGCCTTCTCTTCCATCCATACATTTAAGTTCTTTTAAAAGGGAAAAAAGTGGGTTATAACACAAAAAGATCAGAGCTTTCAATTGGGCAGCTCCAAATCTCTTCTTTTTTAAAGTAAAAAAAACCCTAAAATGATCTTCCAAAGGATTATTTTCAAGAATTAACGGACCAGATGCTCAAAGCCTCAAACTCCACAGAATCCAGCTAACTAGGGCTCAAAGGAGGGTAATTGAGCAGAAGGTACAAAACCCAGATCCTAAAAACTCATAACAGAAGGTGGAGTGGGCCATGAAAAATCATAACATCCTAAGCTCATTTCACGGGAAGCAGATGACAAGTAAATATCAATCAAAGAAAATCCCAAAGGAAGTGTGAAATAGAAACCCTAGATATGAGTGTGAAACAGGAAGGAGAATACTGGCAAGAGAAGCTTTCACAACATAGAGGGAAATGGGACAAAAGAAAGAGTGAAAGAAAGAAAGAAAGAGAAAGTGAGAAGCGTGATGAACTGTGCAGTATATAGAGATTTGAGCTTTTCTTTTCTCTTTATTTTCTGGGGAGAAAGAAGACAAGGGCTTGAAAGTCAGAGGTGCAAGTTTCTGACTACCTTCAAGGGTTGAAAGGAAAGCGATAAAAACAGGAGAGAGTGCCCTACAACTAAGAAAAGTACCCCTTAAAAACAAATTCCTAATCAGAGATGCATTTACATTTTACTGGTGTTTCTGTCTTCCTACTTTCATCAATAAGGCATTCTGATATTTCACAATTGGCCTTTACTTTTGAATTCAAGCACGTCCAAACAAAGACAGGTCTTTTCTTCCTCTCGAGACATTGAGCAATGAGGTAAGGGAGAGTTAAATAGGACAGGGGAGATGTATTTGTGGGCTGGCTGCACAGCACAAGTGCACAACGCACCCGATAAGGCCTATTAAGATACTACAACTAGAGTTACTGGACCATCAAGCCGTGTTATTAGGAATGACAATGGGATCGGGTTTATCCTATCAAATTAAGCCACTTTCAAAATAAACAAGCAAATATAACACAATACGATAATTTGATAACTCGATTATCCAAGTGGAAAGCTAGCAATTTAAATTTTACACGTCTACTTAAAATCTAAAACCACATTAGCTTGAAACTAAGTTTGTAAATCGGATAAGGAATTTAAGGGACGGAAACGCAAAATCCAACAACTAGAGAAACAACTGCTTCATATGCAATCACGTCCTCCGGATGGTGCTACACTTGCCCGGTGTTCAGAGATATCAAAACAGCTAGAGCAACTAACTACGGATTAAGAAGCTTTCTGGTATCTTAGATCACGTTCAAACTTAATTTCTCAAGCATGGAGATAAAAATACCCCCTATTTTCATCATAAGGCAAACCAGCGCCGGGCTCAAAACCGCATCAGTGGTTTGCAAGATGTGCATGGAGTTTGATTAGAATCTGAGGAGGAAATTGAGGCTGAAATTATTGGCTTCTATACGGTATTATTCCGAACCGAATACGGATCAAGGTCTGCGGAAGTTCTACAAGGAATACAGGCAAAGGTATCTGATGATATGAATGCTCTTTTAAATGCTATCCCAACAACGGGTGAGGTTCGTATCGCTTTGTTTCAGATGTATCCTACAAAAGCTCCGGGTTTCGACGGTATGCATGCTCTCTTTTTTCAAAAATATTGAGGTATTGTCGGTCAGGATATTGTGGCTTTTGTCCTTCAATGGTGGAATGGTGAAACTAACTTGGGCGGGGTGAATAAGACAGTTATTACACTTTTGCCAAAGGTTAAAGATCCAAGGTTTGTATCTGACTTTAGACCAATCAGTCTTTGTACTGTATTATACAAAATTGTGTCCAAGTTGTTAGTCAACAGATTGAGGCCTTTGTTGGACAGCCTGGTGGATGCTTCTCAGAGCGCTTTTGTCCTGAATAAACTTATTACAGATAATGCCCTACTGGCTTTTGAAGCCTTTCATGCTATGAAACATGCTAAATCTGGTGGGAAGGAATACTTGGCGCTTAAGTTGGATATGTTAAAGGCGTACGATCGAGTGGAGTGGTCCTTTCTTGATATTGTGATGCGCAAGCTAGGTTTTTCGGACACATGGATAGGAAGAATCATGAGTTGTTTGAACTCGGTCTCTTTTACGTTTAAGTATAACGGAATGGTCCGGGGTTCGGTCCTACGCGAGGACTTCGGCAAGGTTGCCCTTTGTCACCATCGCTCTTTATTTTATGTGTCGAAGCCTTGTCCCATATGTTGAATCAAGTAACACTTTCCAATGTCATACATGGAATTAGAATCAGTAGGTATGGACAATCCTTTTCGCATTTGTTGTTTGCTGATGATTGTTTAATTTTTGCTAGAGCAACTCTTCAAGAATGCTCGAAATTATCTGATATTCTCAAACTTTATGAAAGAGCATCAAGTCAGAAGGTTTATATGCACAAGTCGGAGATTTGCTTTGGTCGAAATGTATCTGAAAGGCATAGGGCACATATTACAACTTTTTTAAATGTCAGGGAGGTTGATAAGTACTCAAAGTATTTAGGTCTCCCAACTATTGTGGGTCGTTCTAAGAAAATTTTCTTTGCAAATCTAAAGGAAAGGATATGGAAAAAGCTTAGTGGGTACAAGGAGCGATTGTTATCTCAAGCAGGAAGGGAGGTCGTAATTCAGTCGGTTTTACAATCTATTCCAATTTACGTGATGAGTGTTTTCAGAAATAATATTGGATGATATGCATTCTATGCTTGCCAGATTTTGGTGGGGAGGTTCTAGCGAAACGAAAAAGCTACATTGGATGGCATGGGATAAACTTTGTCTACCTAAGAACTAAGGAGGAATGGGTTTTCGGAACCTTAAGACATTTAATCTTGCACTGTTGGCCAGACAAGTATGGAGGCTACTCACAAATCCATCTTCTCTTGTATACCGAATTATGAAACAACGATATTTTTGACGTGGGGATTTTATTTCTTTGGCTCGAGGCTACAATCTCAGTTATACTTGGGCTGGAATATGGGTTGCGAAATCTCTACTTCTTGAGGGTTTGGGATGGAGAATAGGCGTGGGGGACCAAGTGCGTTTGAGTTCAGCACGATGGGTTCCAGTTGCGGTATGTCTGTCCAACTACTATAGCCTCGGTGGACCCAGATCTCCGAGTTGCATCTTTAATCGATGAATCGTCTCACCAGTGGAAGAGGGATGTTATACATGAACTGTTTGATGCCAGGTATGTCTCTTCTATCGAGTATTTATCTCAACTCTCAATATCACCCAAATATTCAGTGTTGGAGTCATACGCGTGACGGTTGTTTTACGGTGAAATATGCCTACTGGTTGGGAGTGCTCACCCATCACGCAACTCGTCCCGCCTCTCAGGTCCCTTCATCATGGTGGCGTCTTGTTTGGAAGCTACAAGTTCCACCGAAGGTCAGAATGTTCACTTGGTGTTTGCTCACGAAAACGTTGGGGGTGAAATATAAACTTAATTCTCGTCATATATTATCATCTACTTCGTGTGCAAGATGTTTACTTCACCTAGAGACTCTTTGGCACATGATTTTTTCATGCCCTTACTAGGCCCGGCAGTGGAGGGATAGTCCACTATTCCCTGTGCTCAACACCTTTTCCTCATCTACTGAACCTCAGATGGATAGTGTCTTAGAAGTTCCACTAGATGTTCATGGCAAGTAAGGAGTCGAACCACTTATTACCCAATGTTGTGTGTTATGGAATGTTCGTAATGAATTTGTTTTTCAGGATAATCCAAGACCGGATTTCATTATTGCTCAGCGACTTCACCACCATGTATCAGATTATAAGTTGTCCCAGTCCTCCACGACAGTGAAACCACAACAATCTGTATTATGCAGCAGGTGGTTACCCCCCCCCTTTGGTTTGGTTAAGGTTAATACGGATGCCGATTTGATCGGACCGAATCATATTGGGCTTGGAGCAGTGGTCAGGGACTCTTATGGCTTCGTAATTGCCATAGGAGTCAGATTGCTGGAGTTGAAGAGAGAATCTACTACAGCAGAACTAGAAGCCATGCTCTTTGGGCTTCATTTGCTTCAACAAATAGGGGCCTCACACATTGTGCTTGAAACAGATGCTTTGTCTTGTTTGCATATGCTACATGATCCTGGAGCGGTGGAGGAACGAACTTATGCCGCTATTATGCTTAAGGATATTGTTGTATCTATGTCTTTATTTGTTTCTAGTACTTGTCAACACGTGCGCCTCACGGGTAATACTGTTGCTCATTATGTAGCCCGTCTAACTCCTCCTTCGGGTATAGATAGGTTGTTATTTTCAGACTTCCCGCAGGGTATAGTAGCCTTGGCGGAGTTGGATTTATAATAATATCAGTTTTACCGTTAAAAAAAAAGTTTGTAAATCGGAAATCAAATTGTTTTATATAGATCTTCAACTTGATCGGCATTCGGCTTCCATCAATTCTTCGGACTTGAAAACATGCTCATCCTTGTGATCTTAGAAAGTGAAAATAATATTTCGGTTTAGGAATTTAGAGTTTAATTTAGAAAGAGAGTAGTAATTTTTGTTTTTTTTTAAATTAAAGCGTCGTGTGAACTTCGAGTGACCATCGGGTGAACACCGGGTCGGTTGGTGGGCCCGGTGGTGAGTCAGTGATGGCTTTTAATATCTTCACCCAGAATCATAACCGGATCATCACCCGGATTCCCACCTCATTTTATCGGGTTTTTAACCATCTGTATGGTTCGGTTTATCGGATAACCATTGGTTGCGGTTGAGATTGACATCCCTATGTGTTATGCTCAGGATTAGTTGTTACAACTTTATTTTTATTTTGTAAGTTGTATTTTACTATGTTAGAATTTGTTTTATACCTAATAAAAATTATATTTGATTATAATGATTTTGTATTTTACTATGTTAGAATTTGTTTTATACCTAATAAAAATTATATTTGATTATAGTGATTTTACAAGTTCTTTATAAAATATGTCTTTTATATATGTATTTTTCTATTTTAATTGATAGTATCCATTGTTATTGAACTTATTAATCTTATACTTTCTTTGTTAATATTTTTATGGTTACAAATGTCCTCAAAATTTCTTAAATACTGGTGTAAGATTATCATTCAGCAAGTCAGATTGATCGTTTTGAATCAGCCTGATGGTGTTTGTCCCGATGTTGAAATCTCGAGCTCCCATCGTAGGAAGAGTTAAGGTGTGGTTAGGAATCGTCTGCCTTGGGCTCAATCTAGCATCCAAGGTTTGTGGATGGCGTGTGCGTCCGACAATAAGTGCAACAGTCAGTCTAGCAAATTATGGTCGCTGATCCAACATAGGTAGTGGATTTTGACATGGCAGTGGGTCGTTTCCACCTTGACCAACAATTTTCTCTGTCTTGGTCGTCCATTGCTTGTCTTTCAGAATCTCTATTGTTAGACTTTTTTCTACGGAGGGTGCGCTCAAGCTCGTTGTCACACACTCTTCCCATTCAACAATTTATCTTGCGACGCATTCAACAATCTATCTTGCGACGCAAAAACAAAAAGAAAACAAAACCAGCAATAAAAGAAACTTTGTATAGCCAAAAATTAGAAATAACAAAAACTATCGGCAATCCTCGGCAACAACGCCAAAAACTTGATGGTCCTAAAACCTACCCGCAAGGATGACGAGGTTAGTTGTAGTAAATTGAGTTTCGACTTTACAAGGATTACGTCCGAATTGACAATTACTCACAATTAATTATTCTAAGAAAAATGGGGGAATGGAAAGAGAAAGGGAAAGAAAACTTTGAGGGAGGTTTTGTCAACATTAAAAAAAGAAAGCAATGATTTTGTTGTAAATATATGAGGGAAGAGAAATAAGGAAATATACATTCACGACTATAATAAATAACTAGTGTATTACCTGCACTTTGTGCGGGGTTGAGTCTTAATAAACTATTACTATCATATTTTCTATTTGTTTCAAGTATATTTTTTGCAAACACGAACATGGTGAGTAAATTTGTTATGATAAGATTTTTCGATTTTATTAGGATTTATTGAAATTGCCAATTTATATTTTAATTAAAAATAGACTTTTTCAAAAAAAAATCTTATATGTATTAAAGGAGAGCCCTTCTTTGCCACGTGTCAGCACTAGATTTAACGCAACATAAAAAAATATTTTATAAAGTTAATTATTTTAAGTTGTTAATATAAATTATTATCAAAGCCTAACAAAATCTTTTTAAAAAGTTATTTATCTAGATTATTAAAAAATGAGTTTACATAATCGGATTTTTAATAAAAATTATTATTATTATTATTATTTAGTCCTTTACATATTATCGGTCTAAAATTTATATGTGTAATTTAATCTCATTATTTTGTTAATCAGATATAAAAAAACGTTTGCTAACACAATTAATTATAATATGAAAAAAAGATTAAAATATTGATTAGCATTTACAAACAAAAAATTGTAAAAAAAAATATTAAAAAAAAGAATAAAACAAACGTAATCTCACTCATATAATCATATCACACCATCGTTTACACGGATTGATTGTATGCTACGAGAAATACACTTGAAAAGTATAAAAAATAAGTGATTTCATTTTCCCCATCCTTATATATTAAATTATATATAATAATGTATACATATTAAAATTCATTCCCGCACAATGTGCGGGTATTACACTAGTTGGGAGCTGCAGGAAACGTGGAGGTGACACGTGGCAAAAGAAAGTTCTCCTTTAATAGATATAAGATTCGACCAAAAAAATATATAATGAATAAGTAAAACCATGTATATGAACATCTTGAACATTGATCAATAATATTAACTATGAAAAATCAACTTTGTCACAGACAAACAAAGACCGTGTGTTAACTGTCGTGAAGGTGTTTTCGCAATCTTAACAAGTATGAAAAATCCTTTAAGCATTTATAAATCCAGAAAAGACCAAGAATAACCTCATTTTTGGCGGATGAGCTAGAAAAGTTACAAAATCCGAAATATTCTACTAAAGTTAGAAATCCCCGATGTATAGTAGGTATCATCCTTTAAACCAAGTTCTCCTAAAATTTTCTAATAAAACCAACACGCTTTTGACGGAAAACCGTTTTTATTTAAATTTTTTATAAACGCCACTTCTTTTGAAGGTAAATAAAAAGTATAAATTCAGCACATCAAGAAGAAGCATATTCATACGATCTCAATTCAACAATTCATATAAACAATTATAAATCAAATCATCATAGGGATTAGTCAATCCTTAGTACCATAAAGAACTAGCCACACATAGTAAAAGTAAAAACTAAATAAATTAAAACCGAAAATAACATAAGAAACTCATAAATTGTTTGGTTCCGGCACAACGAGGCGAACCTTCAAGGACATAAATTAAAATCTACTATATGAATTCTAAAAGATGATTACCAGCTACAAGATTGGATCCTAAAACCCTAGGGTTGATAAGTATTTATATAGGGTCGGAAATTCGATCCATATGAATATTGTGACATCTGGAATTTTTATTCCGGACTTAGAGCGTTTTGTAGATCTTCCCGCGTTAGCGGCTCAGTTGCCCGCAGGCACGAGGTGCCGAGTGCCGGGATTTATTCCTAAATCCCGAGCCGACTTTGCGTTATTCCCTTTTTCCGCTTTCCGACCCCTCGTTACTAGCTGAGGTGACAAGAGGACAGCCGACCCCTCGTTCCTAGCTGAGGTGACAAGATGTCAGCTGTCCCCTCTCCCTTTTGGCAGCCCCTTGTCCCTCCCTCTCTCTCTCTCCTCTCTTTTCTCTTTCACGTTAATCATCTTCCTCTCTTCCTCTCTTTTCTCTTTGCTCTTCTTCCATCCTTGAAGCTCTTGGATTGTGGACTGCAGTGGAGAAGATTCAGATCTGGTCTGGTAAGCTTCTTCTTCTCCCTCCCTTCTCTCCTTTGCTGATTATCCCTTTCTTTCCCCCTCTTTCATCCATGGCCATGGATGAAGCTCTTGAGGAAGTTTTTTCCTTGAATCCTTGCATACATGTGTTCTTAGCTTGTTTAGGTCGTAGAAAGGAGTCTAAGACTAGTGGTTGGTGTTTGGAGAAGATCCAGCAAGGAGAGGAGGACATAGGAGCCAAGGATCCACAGTCGAAGACGAAGAAGACGACGTTCTGCTGCTCAAACCGCGAGGGGCGGATCATCAGAGCCGCAGGGGCGGCGTCAGGAGCCGCAGGGGCGGCGCCAGGAGGCGCCAGGACCCGCAGGCGCGGTGCCGGGAGGCCGCAGGGGTGCCAACTTGACTCCGCGGCTGCGTTTTCTTCGACAATAGGTTCCTCATCTCCCTTCCTCTTCGTTCCTTCCTTAGTTTTGTAGTTGTATCATGTTAGTAGCATGCCTGGGATGGATCTAGAGTAGCTTGAGATGCCACTTAGTGGTTGTGAACCTAGAAGCCCTTAAGGCTCGATGTAGTTAATGATTACGAGTGTGTTGAGCATGATGGACCTTCTAGGCTAGCTTGTTCCTTCTTGGCTGAGGTTAGATCATGTGAGGTTATAAACTGTTGTGAGTTGCTTTCATGTGCTGAGAGTGTGGTGAGTACCTTGGACCCTAGGATGCATTCCTAGCTTGAGGGTTAAGTGATCTTGCTTATATCACTAGAGTGAAGTCTAAGACTTCTTGAGCGTGAGCATGTGTTGATATGTATATTCTCTTGTGAGCAGGTTCTGGGCTTTCTCCCTAAGGAAGCGAGAGTGTTGTGAGCTGAGTGTGATGACGAGGTAAGTCTCCGGACTTACTTAGCTCGTATTTTACGTATTAGCATCGATGTGTGTTGGTGGTGTGTGTGTGTGTTATTGTTTATGTTATAAACAACTAAACGGAAATAGGACCACCGACTTTATATTATTTTGGCCCAAGTGTATGATAACGGGCGGTGACATCATCTGCCTAGCTCTTGCGAGAGTCTAGGAGGTTCTCGGCGACTAGCCCGGACGGGTAGACGGTCGGATGCATTAGTACCATTCCTTGCCGGTAAGTTGGGACCGAGGCGAGACCATGGTGGTTCTCGTGTCACAAACCTAAGTTGAATTAGAATGGGATACGACTAAATAATAAAAAGATAATAAACCGGACTTGTGTGTTTTAGAGTATGTATGTGTTATGTGATGTATATGTGTATGTGCCTTGACCTCTTTTCTAATGCTTCGAATATGAGCTAACGGTTTTAAACCGTTCGTGTAGATGCCTTGTAGGTTAGGGACGCCGCCGAGTGAGGTGGAGGAGTGGACAACCGGGGTCTCCGTACATTATAGGACGGGGACGTTTTTGGGATATGTCTTTGTATTGTTGGATTATGTTGTACGGTTTAGATTTCCTTATCGGAGTTATGTCGTTTTGAGGACTCGGCTGAGTTTCCACCTTGTATTTTTTTACTTTTCAGTTTCTCGCATACATTATAAACGATTTTGAGTTTTGCCTTTATTTGTGCCTTGTTGGAAAGGTCCGGTGAAATTGTTGTCAGGCTAAAGGTCGGGACCCATTGTGAGGTATCGCCCGTAGAATCCCGAGTCCCGCGGATTTGGGGTGTTACAAATACAAAATAATCTCTGACAAAAGATAGAATCAAAAGATATGATCTCGGATAAACAACAAAGGTGAGACAACATAGGAACATCTTGTGCCAGTCTAGTTCCCCTTCTCGTTGTTGCTTGGGCCAGTGTTGGACTGGTGAAGGGTTGTTATGGGCTTGAGACGGTGTGGGAGATGGTCAAGGTGACCGTCTGGCTTGTGGTCTCGCTTCGGTCTTCGTTGCGGACTTGATTTCTATGTTTGGGACTTCGTTAGGGTACCTTTTGTCTTTATATTCTTCAATAGTCAGTTATGTACGTATGATGTCTTTATGTTGCTCTTGACTTCAGGAAGGATTGAATATTTGTATATTTCACTCCAAACGTGCCAAAATTGGCCTTAAATGCTTGAAATACAAAATAACCAAGGTAGACACCAAAATATGAAAAGGAAAGCTTTCTAATTAATGTGAATTATAAAAAAAGCAAATGGTGTATGAAAAAGCATGATTCTAATAGCTAAATGGTGTATCATTCGGAAGTCATCATGTGGGTCATGATCGAGCATGATGAACAAGAGGTAGCCGATCAGCCAAGGTGATGCTCGTTGATCGACTTGCACATTTCCCGATGTGTTTTCATCTTCACTCTCGGATCTCAGTCATTTCTGTCGTAACATTGAATTCTTTCACCGCAAGGAGATCATGTGTATGAGATCATTCTACTACATATATATCATTTATACTCCGCAACTGCTTGGAATGCCTACATTTACATAAAATAACCGGTAGACCTCTGAAACGCTAATAGGAAGGAAATAGACCGATAAGTTATGAAACCCAAAAGAGGAATGAAATAGAGTGATGATGGAAAATATAAGCGTCTTTTTCCATCACCATTTTAATTCATTTCTTACTTTTTTTAGGCTAAATGACATATCTTATTGGTTTATTCCCTTCTTATTAGTGTTTTGGAGATCTACCGGTTGATTTATGTAATTGCAGACATTCTAGGCATTTGTGGAGCACAAATGATATACATATAACAAAATGACCTCATACACACTAAGGATCTCCTTGCGGTCAAATTAGATAAGGACGTACTAAAGGGATTGAGATCCGAGAGCACACATCGGGAAATGTGTAGGTCATCGACGAGGATCACCTAGCTTGAGCACCTCTTGTTCATCTTGCACATGACCCACACATGAGAACTTATAAAAGAGTGAAGAAATAAATAAGTCGAGCATTACATATGAATATAGTCGATTTACGTACAAATACAAACGATTTTCTTCAATTGTTATTGCTGCTTCTTCACATTCTCAACTTGTTTTGCTCATAACTTTTGATTGGTATGGCTAAATTTTTCCATTCTTCTTCCTACATTTCTATTTTCTTGTCTACTGATTTGATGTTCACATTTACTATGTGTGAGTAGTTCCCTTTCTAGATTTTGGGTGAAAATACTCAAATCATGCTAGACTTGTATTATTTTTGTGTTGTTTTATGATTTGAATGGAATTAAGCATAATTAGTAGCATATAAGAAGGATTGACTCTAGACTTATCATTCATTCGTGTTGGTTTTATCTCAATGTTGGATGGACTATCACTAGCTTAAATTAATCCTGAAAGCATTGTATTCTTCCATGCATGAATGAATGATGTGTAACACCTCAAAAATTCGTGTGTTTATTGTTTAGGAAATTTTAGTAGAATATAAAACTTCCTTCTCATGAATTGAGCATGGCTTAAAGTCCAACTCAAATAATTTTCATGAATTAATAAAGTTCATTCCATTCAATTCTCGTGCAAATGTGTTCAATTGTGCATGCAAAATAGAACTCCCATGCAAAGTACGTAAACAAGCTTAACTAGAAAATTTATTATTTCAGAATTTTGTTTGCACTACGACTACCCTTTCTCAAATTCCATCTTAACGTTATTATTAATCATTAGAATGTTGGTAAGAATTCACCAACAATGATTAAATATTTTTACAAATACTTTCTAAGTGAAAATCAGACATTAAAATGTTGTTTAAAGATGTGTAACTAAAATGCGTCCATCCAAGGAGGTTTAACATCTTTAACATAACACGTGATAATGTTGTTGGACACATTAGGAGCTAAAATTCAGCTCTTACACACCCATATGGCCGGCCATATACACTAGGAAACAAGCTAGAAGTTAATTCTCCACACGAAGAATCACATGCTATGTTCTTAACCATTTTTTGTAAGTACAAGGTAAAACAACACTATCAACTTACTCCTTTCGAAGGTTGACAATTCAAAGGCTTTTCATTGGTTCATTTAATCTTCTATGGATATATGATGTAATTAAAGATTAAGATTAAAGCTTACAATTTAATCAAGGGTGAAGAATTCACCTTCGTCTCTTTATAAACCCCTTTTACTTCATTTGTCTTCACACTTGACTCATCTTCCTCCTTGAATTTCATCATAGCCTATTTTTTTTCTCTATTTCTCTAAAAATATCTCTTCAAAATTAAAAAAAAAATCTTATTAGTAAAGATAAGGTAGTATCTTAAGAGTTTGATCATAAACTCTTATGTTCTCACTTCCTTCTATCTCTTACGATTATCTTCGTAAAAGATAAACATTTTCTTGAAACAAGATCAAGATCAAGTCTATTCCAAAATTAAGGTAAGAATCCAACTTTATCTTTTCCATCCTAAGCTTATTTAAGTTATTCTTCTACTTTTATTAAGATGTAGGATCATCTCTTGAGGTAATGGTACTAATATTCTTTCAGTTTTGTCTCTCAATAGTCATTGTGTGATGATATTTAGTATTTTGTTCCCCTAGAAGGAGTTGTTTTATTTTTGCTCTCCACATCTAATATTTTTCTTGAAATTTGAGAAAGGCGTCTAATTTTCATAGAATATTTATTTTGTTGATCTTTATATGGTTTGTGTTTCTAGTCCTTTTATTTTGTAATTTTTAAATTATTTCATCAACCTATTTGAGTTGTCTTTGTACATTTCCAAAACTCTTCCTACTCCAAGTCTTGATCCTCATTTTGATTGTCTTTATTTTTCTAGGCACATCAAACATGTCATCTCCGGATTGATTTATTCTCCACGTTTGTTTTTATAATATTTTCCAAATCTTTTCTCTGAGACCACATCATTTTGAACGGAAAGGTTTGTTGATTTTAATGTAGGGCTATTGTTGAAATCAACTGGCATCCGATGGTGGTATGAGGTTATGAATGCATGGTTTCATGTGAATATTTTTGAAAAAAAAATGAATATGTTGGGTGATTCAATACCCTATAAGTTTTTCAAAGATATTGTCAATTTCATTTCCTTTTTTCTCCATGTGAATTTTCTTCCTTTTATTTTAATTCAATTAGCCTATATAGGTTTGTGAAATTATTTTAATCAAGAAAATCTTGATTAGTTTGGGTTGTTCCGTCCAACTTATCATTTGGAATAGAAATTCATTTAGGTCTCCGATAATCATAGATGAAAATTGATATTTCGTGATTTTCTTACATGGTCATTAGTTCCTTACCTTTTTCATTTGATGGGGCATAAACAAAGGAAATTCCCATTTTAGATTATGAAATCATGTTAAGATACTCCGTCGTCATGAATCTTTGTCTTATATATACATGTTCTAGTTTTTTTATCGATTAAATGATGGTTTTTCCATATTAAACATAATCCATAAGAAAATCCATCTACCGGGATGAAAATACTATTATCAAAACCGTATTTTTTTTTCCAACATTTTTCCTTTGGAGTAGTACTTGTTTTCATTTCCGCAAGTGTTAATACTTGAATTTTGTCATTTTTCCTCGGGAGGAGTAGTTGTTATTATTTCCACAAGTGTTACAACTTTTAAAACTTGAATATTGTCATTTTCGCACATAATATCGATATAAGTCAAATGTTCTTTTACTAAGGGAACGAGTCAAATAGAGTGTCAACTTTGAGATTCTGATTAGAGTTGAAGGCAACTTTGTATAGTGGCACTTGACTCAATACTTCTTCTTCTTTTTGTTTTTTCACTTAACATAGATATGTTAGGAGTTAAGGCTTAAACCAAATTGAGTCGTATATTTAATTTTAGTTAGCTCAATTTTACTTTGTTTGAAATGTTGGTTATAACATGTTAAATTTCACATGAAAAAAGTTGATCCACTCGTTAACCCGGTAAGTACATGTGACATGAGTGAAGATTTTTTGTGAAACATAAGTGGTGCATCCACCACCCATTACTTGACCCATTGTCATCCCTATTTCAAACTATTTATTTCACAACCATCAAAAGCATTAACATCATTGAGTTGTCTCCAAATTTTGTCAAGGTTATTACTTGATCAAGGGTGTTTTCTATACAATATGACATTCTTCACTTTTTTATAGCATCGAACGTAGTTATTTAACAATATGTTCTTCGAGAACAATTTTCGAGGTCTCAATAGTTTTCTTCACTCTTTTCTAGTAGAGCTTGTGGATTTTTGCGGATCATCTATTTCATTTCTTTTTTTTCCTTTCTACAAAGGTATAATTTGTTCTCTAGATTCCAATGTATTATGAGTTTATTGTGGAGAGCTTATGTCAATTTGCAAAACCACTATATAAAAAATGTCATAAGAGAAGAGATTGTAGTTCACAATAAATACAAGTGTTCATACATTCATTTTCAGTTTCATTAATTTGGATTTTATGCAAATGCTCCTGGTTATAGGTAATGATAACTACAAATTTTTAAGTGCATGATATTTAATTTTTTTGCGTTCATAGTAAAGTAGGAAGTTGGTTTTTTTTTTAGTACATAGTAAATGTACATGTTCAAATATTCATAAGTAGACATAAGATATTTAAAGTATTCATCGCAATGACTCATCATAATCTAATATCACTAAAAATATAATGTTTTGCAAAAAAAGTAGATGTCTACTATTGTTTGACACATGTTTGGAATTGAGTTTCGACCATGACGTATAAATTTCAATTTAAGGAAAAAGGTTTCAGTTTTGTCTATTAGAAGATAAACCAAGTACAATGAGAGTAATCATCTAAAATGATAAGAAAATAGGAACAACCCGAAGTAGAAAGGGTGTGCTAGGGACTCCATATATCTAAATTAACTAAAGCAAACAACAAACAACGACGAAGCATGAAAAATGCTACTCGGAAAAGACTATCTAGGTAGTTTGGCCCGGAGACAAATGTCACATGGAGATACGGTTTCAAGAGAGGCAGGATTACCAAGACATTGATGATGAAGGGAGGTAGGTTTGAACCGTACATGGCAGGCTAAAGAAGGAGAAATGTTTGTCATTCAATGAAGCCAATAGAACCCATTACGGGCTTCACCCACTCCAATCATCATCCTTAAAGTATTGTCTTGTATTACACAAAGATTAGTAGTGATCATAAAAACACAATTCAAATCCGTACTTAACTGATTCAAGGATAAGAGATGGCATTCTAATCCCGGAACAAATAATACTCGTAGCAGGCAATAGGAGGCATTTATTTGAAGAGTGCTTGTATGTCCAACTGAAACCAAAACGCCATTTGGAAGCTTGATCCGGAATTTGGTGACTTGACTGATTGAGAAGTGTTGTGTGAATCACTAAGAAAGAATAGAATTCAACAAACAAAAAAGACAACACACACATAATTATAGTGGTTCACCCAATAATGGATACATCCACTTTTTAGAAAGATTTTATTGAAGAATTTCAGAATACAAAAGAGATGACGATGACTAGGTTATCCATATTAACCAAATTATTCAGGTTACTTTGGAGGTAGAGGGAAAACTACAATATATAGAGTAACAAAACCCTAGGTTTATACTTGGGCACTATAAGTATAAAACTAGATCAAATAGAAAAGCCTAAACAAAATGTAAGCCCAATTCAAGGAATGTCAAAATATCTCCACCTTGACTTGAATCCTCACCGACATATTAGATGCATTAGTCAATGTCCAGACTAAATCCTCTCTCTATCTAGATGTGACCCTTGGGCACTCAACAACTTCTAACATTTAGTGAGCCCAATGTCAGATGTGCCTCTAAGGTACCGAAATATCCTCTTCACAACTTGTCAATGTTCGTTTTTTGGTTGCCCCATGAACCTGCTGACGACATTAATAGCTTGTGCCAGATATGGTCTTGTGCAGACCATATCATACATCAAACTCCCTACTGTACTAACATAAGGGAATCGCGACATATACTCCTTCTCATCATCCGACTGAGGTGAAAACAGAGCGATAAGATGGATGTTAGCAACACTACGTGTATCAATAGGTTTGGTCGATGACATTTCGAACCTTGACAACACCTTTTCAATGTAGCCTTTATGTGACAAGAAAAGCTTCTTATGACCCATATCTCTAAGAATCTTCATTCCTAGAATTTTCCGAGTTGCTCCCAGATCCTTCATCTTGTCTACCATTGATACAAACCACTATGCAACTTCAGACCCATGTACAATTTCTTTACGAATGGATAGTTCATAAGTACCCACCTCTTTAGTAACTTGTATGGCATAACCAACTATATCCTCAAAATTGTACCTTTGTGGAGGTCTTACTCCAACTCTTCTTAAGCGTTCCTCAACTAAGCTCTGGTGAATAACTTTTGACGGTCGATCTTTCTTTTCTAGAATTTTCATTCCCCTTTCACCCATATGACCAAGTTTTATTATGTCATAACTTAGTCATAACATCCTTGTGAACCTCTGAAGATGCAACATAAATTGACCCAAAAATAACAAAAACCTTGCAGGAAATATAAAGTGTTCTTCTTGACACCTTTTAGAATAACATCAGAATTCTTACATACATTAAGAACACCACATTCACCTTTGAAACAAAACTCCTTACTATCCAGCATACTCAAGAATACCATATTCTTGATAAAAATTAGTGGAACATGTCTGACCTCGTTCAATGTACACAATCTACCTTCATGTGTCTTGATTTTGATCGAGCCAATTCTAACCGCCTTGAAAATAGAAATGATAGCCATGGAAATATTGTCACCATCTACATGCTTATAAGTTTAGAATCACTCTTTGTTAGTACATATGTGATAGGAAGCTCCAGAATCAAGAACTCATACACCAGCTTAATAAGTGTGTCCACTAATAAACATAGTTATATCCTCATATGATTTAAAATCATCTTCTACAATAATTGCATAACCATAATCCTATGGTTTCTTCTTCTTAGGACATTCGTTCTTCCAATGTCCTTTCTCCTTACAATAGTTGCAAACATCAGGCTTAGGACCTTTTGAAGAAGACGACTTATTGTCGTTCTTCCTTGATTTTCCTTGTCTCTTGTCTCCGCTTGCATACGGACCAAATGCTTGACTGTTCTTATCTACACCACTTTCATTCACCTTGTGGCGTAGTTCTCTTGTATGAATGGCAGATCTAACGTCTTCTAGAGTAATAGTATCTTTTACAACAACAAATGATTGATCACAGTTTTCATATGATGACGGCAAAGATACCAACAAAATCAATGCAACATTTTCGTCCTCAATCTTAACATCAATAATACACAAATCTAGAAGACTTGTGTTCAAGTGATCTAAGTGCTCACGAAGTTGTGTACCTTCTTGCGTTCGTAGGCCAAACAGACGTTGCTTCAGAAGCAACTTGTTGGTGAGAGACTTCGTCATGTAGAGGCTCTCCAACTTCAACCACAGTTTGATTGTAGTATCCTGATACGAAACCTCGCATAAGACATAATCTACGAGACTCAAAAGAAGAAGCAAAAATGGTAAACTAACAAAGACGTCTTCACTGTTTCCTTTTATTGCGAGGATTAGATTGAAGCGGAAAACTCCAAAACCTAAATTTGGCCAAATAAATTAGCACCAAAAAGAGTTGATTTCGAAGTTGATATATGAAAAACATACGAAGCTCTTTGATGTTTTGGGACATACTTATAGGGTAATCTCCGTTGAACTTTAGATCTAGGAGCCAATTCAACTAGCTCCGAAAAGAGTTGATTCCAAGTTCGTTATATGATAAAAAATAGAACATGACAAACTTCTTGGATATTATAAAACAAGGAATACGAAGTTCGTTGATGTTTTGGGACAACTTCTAGGTACTCTTCGCCGAGCTTTAGATCTAGGAGCCGATTATTTAGAGTCTGAGCCGATTATTTAGAGTGTTTGAGACTCTTGGCATTCTGTCTTAGGGTGTGTTTGGTAGGAGATTAAATATATGTGTGCGCGTTTGGTCGAGGATGGAGATTAAAGATGGAGATTATAAGATATGTTAAATGGGATTAAAAATGGGTAAAAATTAACCTCTTATCACCAAGGTTAAAGGAAATTAATTTATTTTCATCATTTACGATTCCACTCATGTCCCTACTACAAAAAACAAAACACAAAAGAAAAACCTTTCAAATTAACATTTAATCCGCCTCTCTTCACTCCACCGGCGACCACCACCTCCCTCCACTCTCCTATCTCCCTCTACGCCCTGTTCTCATCTCCGGCCACCACTACTCCCTCCGCTTTTCCGCTCCTCATCCCTCTCCCTCTCTTCTCTACAACTCCGACCACCGGCTTCCCCTCCACTACCTCCACCTTTTGTCTCTCTCTCTGTGCAACCTTGCTTTTGAATCCAAGTTATAAGATCTAGTTCTTTGGGGTCTGACAAGTTTAGATCTGATGGCTCTTCCCTCGTCCACCCCCTGCTCTTGGTCCTAAATGAGTTTTGGCTTCTGTCTCTTAAAGAACCCACTTCTCGTTTTGCTCCACTGCCGAATCCAAGAGCCACCAGGCCGCCGCCGACCAGACCTGGGAGGAGCCCCTACTTCGGCCGCCACTGTCCAGGCTGGGCCTTGTTGCGCCGCCCAACAGCTCGCACGAGTCCAGTCCGTGATCTGTTGCTGCTGCCTTCTGTTGTCCAGCCACCATGAGCCTACTTCCGGCCACCACCACCTCTGGCAGCTTCTCGCCGTTTTTCATCTCTTTCTTACTTCATATTTAGATCCATCCTCAGATCTGTCGATTCTTATCGTTCTTCCTCTCTTCCTTCTCAGATCTACTTTTTTTTTTCTTGTTTCCTTTTGGCTTTTTTTGGAGCCCTACGGGTCTTCTCCCTTTAGATCTGCAACCTTTAGATCGTTCTTTGTTCGATTATGTTTTTTTTTCTTTTTCTTGTAGTCTCGCAGGTTTGTTAGTTTGGATCCAGTTCAAGCCTTTCCACCTCTCGGGTAAAAATCATTTGTTTGTGTGTTTTATTATATTATCTTGTGTTCTTGAACATTTTGAATAGGCTCTTTGGATGCTCGTTTTGTATCGGGTGGAAATCATGCTCAAGAAATCTTGAACAAATGAACAAATTCTTGACCAAACTGGCAAACTCGAACAAGTCAGGACTTTTACTCCAACACATTTACTCTATAAACTCATTGAATATTGAATATGAAGTTTATCGAGTTCCCATCACCATCTCTATAAACCAAAAGGCTTGGAAAAAATAAAAGGACTAGGGCCTTGCAACCAATGAAAAAGCAATCTTGAACAAATGAACAAAATCGGGATCAAACTCGAACAAATTTTGTTCTACTTTGATGAAAACAAACCAAATCTTAACTTTGTTTATTTTGTGAACAAATTTATATTTGGCTGAGAAAGCTAAAACCTATTTCTTCTAATGTATGGCTGAGAAAGCTGAAAATTATTGAGAACAATCTAGATCTAACTTTGATTTTTAAATAAAATTGACTTTATAAAGCGAAGGAAGAACAATAACCAACGAAAGCAAGCCCGTGTAATTTCATTTTTCTCTTAAATGGCTCCAATGAAAAAATTATTCCTATATTATCTTCTTCAAAAAGTCATCACTATGGCTACTAAGATTCGAATAAACATTGATCAAGAGTATTTTCTTAGATCCAGTGTTTTCAGGCCACGACTAGCGCGACAAGGATCAAATGATTTCATATCATTATAACCCATCACAAATCCAACTTCAAAGGAACCAAAATCGATCAACAATAACATCTAAAATTCAGTCATGAACAACAAATTCAAATCCAAATTTGCCAAATTAAACACCCGAGAGAGGTCTCGAATCATTTCTAAGCATAAACAAACGAAATACCAAGAGAATAATAATGATCATTTATCCCATCTTTGTTTTGAGGAAAATTCATCATCATCTTTAAGGTGTAAAGATGATAGAGGAATAGTTTTTCTCATTTTTTGTGTTTTTCAAATATTTGCTTTGTCTGAAATTTAGTTTTTATGGGTTAAGCTCTTTCTTACGTCGATTCTTCTTCTTCCTCCTCCTTCTTTGGAGTTTCATATCCTTTTTCTTTGGTTTTTCACTTCCGTGTGTTTTTTCTCTTTACTTTGGCGACACTTCTTTCTTGTTTTCCAACTTGTGGTTTTATGAAGATGGGTTTTTATGATTGTTTTTGTATTTTTAACTCATTTCGGTTTAGTTTTTAACGTTTGTGTTTGGTAGGGTTTTTCACCTTTATTGCTTTTTCTTTTTGTTGACCTTGTTTAGTTCAAAACCTCTAACTTCTTCATTTGTTTTTGTTTTCCCTAAACTTGTCCCCTTTTTTCACGTTTTATTTTTATTTAAACCTTTTTTTTTAAAAAAAAATAATTTTTTATACCTCTAATCTTCGGCCTGTTTTGAAATTTTTCTCAAAACTGAATTAATTATGAACAATTGGAACATAGAACCTTGAACCTTGTATCTTTTCCAAAACTTTATTTTGACCCAAAACTAACTTTTTAAAGGAAATTATCCAATAACGTTTGATAGTTGAGTGAAGTGGAAGAACAAAAGGAATAAAAGTGAAGATAGGTGGATCTCTCACTTGGAATACAGTTTCCTAGTCATTCTCGAGTAATCGAATATACTCCTTTAACAATATCGAGTATTCATTTCGTTCATTGATCGATCTTGAGCGTCTTATGCTCATATGAACAATCTTGAGTATGATACTCTAATGTCTAACTATGTGTGGTATATTTGCGGTCTTACTGACTCCCCGACTATTTTCTGGACTGTTTGAGGATTTTGGGGGATGCAAACACATGTTTTGATGTCTCTCTTCTTCATGATCCTCTTACAAATAATATCCTTTCAACAAATTTTCAGATCTAGATTTGAGATCTATCGACTCTATTGATAGAGTTGAAAAACATGAACTACGTTCATGGAACTAACATTCAATTATTGAATCTTTCTGTTGAGAAATGTTGTTTATATTTTTGAACAAGCATGAAACTTTGGACAAACTCTTTTCTTTTGTAAAAATCTGACGTCCTACATCTGTGTGTTGGGATAGTTTTCTAACTTCCCATGGATTGACTTCGAAAAAAAGGAGGTTAAATCCTCCTGACCTCATTCTCAAAGTTGCTCACTTGTACTTGTCAAGTGTTCCATATTTTGCAGTGGACTCTTCCGAGCGTTTGATCAAGTTTTATTGGTGACATTCGAGTTGTTTGTTTTGGAGGGGTCGTGGATTTGTGATCGACTCCAGAAGGCTCTAACTTGAGTCCAAATCTGAGGTGTCCACAGTTGTTTCCCAGGATCTTGCTCTGTGTACTTCCTACAACGACAGACTTTATACTCTTCGTTATCTAATGATCGAGTCGTTTTTCTTACCCTTGAAGATTTTGTTGCTTTCGGCCCACTTGTTGTACTTTTGTGCTTTCTTTGTGTTCTTCTATTATGGTTCTTGATGACGGTTTGTCCGTCTACCGATTTATTTCGGTCTTTCGATCCATTAGACGGTGTGTCGTCTAATGCTTCGAACTGCTTACCTTATATCAAAAAAAAAAAAACACACAAAAGAAAAGAAATAGGAGAAGCCGGTGAACATCGTGTTCTTCTTCACCGATACTATGAGCCCTCAAACGAACCAAGAGAAGAACAGGGCGGCGGGGGAAATTATTTCCGATAAAACCACCGGAAGCATGGTACACTTTATCTTTATTTCTTTATGAATGTTATCGGTTTTAACTTTCTTGTTTCTGATTCATTTCATTTACAGTAACCCTAGAAATTTTGGTTGGCATTTTTCTCTGATTGTCTATTTGAATATCAAACATTTTTTGAATATTTCATTTTAGATAGTATACGTTTTTCGATTAATCTTGCAAACTTGAATTGTGGTTTGCATTTCATTTTGCTGAGAACATTCATAAATACAAAGCATTTGTTTAATGTTTTTGTAACTTGAAGCAGTTGATAAGCCGAGCTGAAGAATATGAAGAATTTGAAAAAAAAAAAAAAAAAAAAAATCAGATTTGCTCTCAAATTGGAACCTTTCATGAGCATTTTTTTTTTAATGTTTTCATATTGCGTAATCAACTTTCCTAAGCATTATTTAATGTTTTATTATATTTGTGCTGATATCTTTTTTGACTAGATTGAAACCTTGCTCCATGTTTAGGCACAAACTGGTTCCACAGTACCCAACAATAGCGACTGAGCAGGTCCATAAGCAAAGCGAGATGTAGATTTTTTTTTGTTTGTGAGAAGCGAAACAAATGATGAATAATGAGGTATTACTAAGGGCAGTATGGTAAATTGGTATAATAGAAACCCCTTAAAACACCTCCCACCAAACACCATAGTTCAGATTATTTTAAATTTTATAATCCCTAATAAACCCATCTTAACAACTTAATCCTTAATAATTTCCATCTAGATTAATCTTCAAAATAATCTCCATCTCCTAACACACTCTTAAGCAAACGCGTTTTGTGTTATTATAGGGATTTTGTGGTCAATTAAAAAATATTTCCCTTTAGAAGGGAACTGAGCACTGATTCATCATTCTCGGGTCATTTTCAGTAAATATAAATCGCTCAACTAATTTAAAAATTTATCAAAGAACCTAACTTCCAACTTAGCAACACCAACCCTGTTGAAAACTCTTGCAATTGGCTTTGACATATGCCATCCACCATATAAACAAGAACGCCAACCAAAATATCCACATCAATGTCTTACCTAACAAGGAACCTATAATTTTGAAATTAAAATTTAATTACAAAATCAGCATCCAGTTCATAAATATCTCAGTTTCTTTTAAATCAAAATCCGTCAAAAATTAATTCTACAGTGGTCTTCTCAATCGACACCAAACTTATTCAGTGCTTCACTACTTAAAATTAATTGTACTGAATGGTGCAGAAATTGGATGTGCTTCATTGACAGAACCAAACCTTCCTGCAATCAACACAGACCAAAAAGATTGTCCTGCATTACCAAAGTTGCAGGATATTGTTAGGCAGGGTAATATTAATATGCAAGCATTGGCTTCGAGTTTGCAGCATCTTGAGAGAGAAGCCCAAACTCACCATGTGGAGTTCCTTGTTGCATGAGCACTGCAGTTGATAGGGATATCAAGAAGGTTCTTTGGGTTTTAATTTGTCTCTGTTAATATGATCCAAATATGCCTGCAGAAAGCCAAAAATACATCATTATGATATGAAATTGTGACTATGATGATCCTGAACCCTTCGACAATTTATTACCCTTAATATATACAAATGAGTCTCTATATTCTATGTAAAATACTCTTGACATTGGTCTATGAAGGGGAAAAGAAACACCATGAGAAGATGGCACCAAAGTAATATGAATTGAAATATTCATTATTTACCTGCAAAATTCCAACAGCGGCAAATTTGTCAGACATGCTCTTGTACTCTACTGGATGCAATGCTAGCGGCTTCAGCAGTAACTCCACGTTCTGAGGAGAAGAAAAAGAGAATACATGAGCATATTATTACACAGGTCAAAACAGTCAAGATTAAAACTTTTGAACAAGACGAGCCTTGATGTTAACCATTAAAAGGATGATCCCTTCATTTTCGCACTACATCATAGAGCTTATTTCATATTACACATCGTTTTAGCTTTTTAACCCTTCAAGAATCAAAATCTACGATTATCCTCATCAATTATGTCAATTTTAATTTACAATGGAATTTACATTTTGAAGGCAACTATATTTTCTTCTCCTCTTTGAATGTGCAAAACAAAGTTTATTTAATAGATTATTATTAACTGTGCACTGGCCTAAAACGGCCAAAGGAGTATATAAAAGAAGAAGAAAAATGAAATCACGTGCATGACAAGGGATTACTTATACTTCCTCTCACCTTTGACGTATAGCCCTCATCCCAATATGTGTACCTCAGATCTTTGAATTTTCCTGTTTGGGATAGAGCTTCCATGAATACCTTAATATGTACAGCCTGATAAAAAAAAATCAAGGTCCACTTATGGAAGTTATATGTGAATACTACTACACGAGTAATAGAAAAAAGTACAGGAAATATCATAGACTTACATCATTACCATTCTTCCAACCTCTATCATATGGATAACCAACAATGAAGCCAACCAGAGAAAATTTAGTAACCTGCATCCGAGTAAAAGCCAAAGAAAACCTTACAGTTACCGATAATACAGTTTGATTTTCTACAAGTTCAATGTAGATATCCTATGTACGGACTATGGTTACGAGCTAACTATGGTCCCATTTAAAAAGTCGAAAAATTAAGGGGATGAAGATTATGGGGATGAAAAGGGTAGAATAATATCTTTATCTTGTTTGGTAAGGGAATGAAGGACATTAAATTATGGAGATTAAGGAAATTAGATTATGGGAATTGTGTAATCCTATTAAACTTCGATTATAAGGATTATTGAGGCTAAAATTTCATTTTTACCCCTCGTCCTTTTTTTCATCTCTTTCATATACAAAAAAATTAACTCATATTTTTTTGTAATTTTACCCACAATCATATTCATTTTACCAAACACTCATTTCACAAGACCTAATGGTTTCGCAGATTGATATGCCTAATCATGGTTGATTTTCTACAACAGGAAACCATTGATAAATTAAAATCAATGCAAGGCATATTACTGACTCCTTTGAGTAAGAGCCAAATATTTTGGGCTAAACAACTGCATTGATATATGCTAGAGAAGTCCCCATACCATGATATCAAGGATATGATTCTCGTACCCTAACAACACAGTCATCTCTAACTTATACACAAACACAGAATGACTTACTGTGCACACATTCTGCAATTTACTGAAAGAAGAAAACAGAAGCTAGATTGCCCTTGACACTCTCATTCAAAACAAGAAGAAGACGTTTTGCTTTAAAGTAACAAAACTGAAAGCCATTAGTAACGATTTTTTTTTATAATAAATGAAAATCTAAGAAAGTTTTCAAAGTGGAGTTAGCACAATTAGGCTGTTTTTTTTAGTGTCATCATGACTGAAGATATATCAAATTTTGGTTTCCAATAAGGGGAGGCGAACTACTCTACAGGTAACACAATGAGTGAACAGAGCTTCCACCTACCAACTTCTCAAAATCTGCAGCCATCATGTCAATATTATTCTTCTTCCGAAGCAAAACACTACAACAATGAAAATACACATTGATGCACAGATGAATATTTAGCAAACAGTTTTCCATAAATAGATAAGAGAACTTCAAAACTCTTGAAGGCAACAACCAACTACATTTGTTTACTAAAAAAACATACCTCAAGGGTGATGCAATTATATTTTGAGGGTCTGAAACAGCTAACCCAACATATTTATCACCAACATCTAAGCCAAGAAGGCGACCTTCTTCTAGTGCTTTTGACTTCATCAAGACTTGGTAGAAGCTCATCGGTTTAATATGCCTCATTCTGTGAAAAACAATTTTTAAAAAAATCAACTAAAACAAATCAAGCAATAGACTAGTTCTATGGCCATAAAAGTTCAAGCGCTTTAAGTACTAATGGCTGCTGGACCTGGAAAACATCAGCCGAATTTAAAACCTAAACCACAACCGAAAAAATCTTAGGTTCGGTTTTGAACCAAAATACTCGGATTTGGTTGAACCGAAAGTAAACAAATCCATTTAGAAAGTAGATGACAGATTCATATTACACAATAACCAGTATTTTTTTTAAAATACAGTTACCACAATTACACACCAACTAGTATTTTTGAACTCGTAACTATAATCACACAAATGACAGATTCATAATGTAAAATCTAGAAAAAATGTTCAGGCACAAAATTCAAGCATCTCACTGTAGTACAATAACCACCATTACAATTTAGTGAAATTTAAACAGACCAATGTTTTTTGAAAATTTCATAACCAGTAACCACAATTACACATTTGACATATTCATATTTCATTGTTAATTGTTTTGGTGCTGATCATTCAACTATTCAACAAGTATCTGAAATCTGAATCTCTAGATAGGAGGTTGGGAGTTAGGAGTGGGAGAATCAGCCGCCGCCGTCGACTGTGAACCCGACGCCGGGCTAGAGAAGATAAACCCGACCGACACGACTGACATGTGAGGAAAAGGAAAACAGAAGAAGTAGAAGTACTACACTGCTGTTTACTACGAACCTTTACCTGGCCGGAGAAGTAGCAGTAGGCCAATCACCGGATCGCTGGCTCGCCGCCTCGCTGCCTCGCCGGAACAGAGGGAGAAGCAGAATCAGCCGCTGCCGTCGCCACGCCCTCGTAGAGTCGTAGTCGCCGATGCTCTTCAGTCTTCTCTGGAAGGAAAAAGGCAATCAAGCGTGCCGACTCAGCCCTAAGCTCAAACTTGTCCGGTCGTTTTTAAAAAAATATCAGTTCGAAGCGGATTTCGGTTCAAACCTCAGCCGAATCAAAAATCGAATTGCTTCAAACCTGACCGATAAGTCGATAACCGAATTTACTACGGTTTTAATTCGGTTTAAACCAAAAATGTCGATTTATGGTTCAGTTCATGTGAACCGATAGGGTTCTGTTCAGCCCTGGTAACTAAAATTTGACACCGAAGAAAATAGTTGTGTTTTCTATAGGGGCGTGTTAGGGGCACGGCGTGAAAATTACTATCAGCAAATACAAACGCTCAGCGCCGACGCTAAAATAGGGCGACGTCTGGAAGCGCTAGCGACAAGATCGAGCGCCGTTAGAAGGCGCTGGCGCCAAAATATTTTTAAAAAAATCGGAAAAATTTGGGCGCCGTCGGAAGGAGCCGGCGCCCAATTTTTTTGGTTTTTCTAGAAATAAAAAAATAAAAAAATTTGGGTGTTGGTTGTTGATTACGAAGTTTATTAGCAAACTCAGTTAAAAAGTGCGATCTAAAAATATTACGAAGAATATAGAGTTAAAATGGGCATCAGGTGATTACATCATAACTAGGCATTTCATCAAACAAACTATGTGCAAATAATTACTAGGTAAAGTCACACGAGTATCATCTTTAAAAACATTGCAAACACGAATAATGAAGATATGATACAGACTATAAACTTAATATAGTCCATTATATGAACAATACGCCATCTCAAGCAAAAATGTCAAATGAAAAGAATCCTCAAATACCATATGCAAACATGCTTGCTGAAGAAACTTACACATTAAAACTCTGTATAAAATTATTCAGAATAGATAAACGCAACATCAAAAATCAAAAGTTACAATAAACTAGTGGTTGAACAAGTTTGATAAGTTTACCCAAATAATTAGAAGGATTTATAGAAGAACAACCTGAAGCATGGTGAATGTTGCGGTGAACTATGACGAAAACGAATTTACCAAGCGCAAACTGGAGCAAGAAAAATTATAGACTTACATCATTACCATTCTTCCAACCTCTATCATATGGATAGCCAACAATGAAGCCAACCAGAGAAAATTTAGTAACCTGCATCCGAGTAGAAGCCAAAGAAAACCTTACCAAGAATACAATATAATTTTCCACAAGTTCAATCTAGATATCCTAAGTACAGACTATGGCTACAATCTAACTATATGTAATAAACACAAGATCTAATGGTTTCGCAGATTGATATGCCTAATCATGGATGGCTTGCTACAACAGGAAACCGTTGATAAATTAAAATCATTGCAAAGCATATAACTGACTACTTTGAATAAGAGAAAAATATGTTGGGCTAAACAACTGCATTGATATATGCTAGAGAAGTCCCCAGACCATGACATCAAGGACATGATTCTCGTACCCTAACAACATAGTCATCTCTAACATATACACAAACACAGAATGATTTAATGTGCACACATTCTGCAATTTACTGAAAGAAGAAAACAAAAGCTAGATTTGTCCTTCACACTCTCATTCAAAACAAGAAGTAGACGCTTTGCTTTAAAGTAACGCCGTTAATAACAATTTTTAATAATAAATGAAAATCTGAGAAAGTTCTCAAAGTAGAGTTAGCACGATTAGGCTGTTTTTTGTAGTGTCACTGTGACTAAAGATATATCAAAACTTGTTTCCAAGGGGAGGCAAACTACTCTTACCATTATCTCTTTTTAATATCTACTACAGGCTACAGGTATCACAGTGAGTGACCAGAGTTGCCACCTACCAACTTCTCAAAATTTGCAGCCATCAGGTCAATATTGCTCTTCTTACGAAGCAAAACACTACAACAATGAAAATACACATTGATGCACAAATGAATATTTAGCAAACCGTTTTCTGAAAATAGATCCTCAAGTTGCTAAATAGATAAGAGACTTCAAAACTCTTGAAGGCAACAACCAATTAGTTTATTTATTAGAAAAAACATAGCTCAAGGGTGATGCAATTATATTTTGAGAGTTTGAAACAACTAACCCAACATATTTATCACCAATATCTAAGCCAAGAAGGCGACCTTCTTCTAGCGTTGTTGACTTTATCAAGACTTGGTAGAAACTCATTGGATTAATATGCCTCATTATGTGGAAAACAATATTAAAAAAATCAACTAAAACAAATCAGACAATATATTAGTTATACGGCCAAAAGAGTTCAAGCTCTTTCAATTAATAGATTTTACACCTTCAAACAAGATATACAAAGTACTAATGGGCGCTAGACCTAGAACTACTGATTTAGCGACATAGTAACTAAAATATGACATGTAGAAAATAGTTGCTTTTCTATTTGATAACTGATAACCCAACCTACTCTCCCTCACTAATAGATCAGTATAACTAATCCAAACAATGTCAAAACTAAATAGTTACTTCCATAAACCATTGGCAACACCAAAAATCTGAAAGGAGCATAATACACAAAAGAAAAAAAAAACTACAAAATTTCAATGGTCATCTCAAAGCAGTGGAAGACTTTCGAAAAGAAAACACTGTTGAAAGGAGCCATCTAAAGATATGATGAAGAATATAGAGTTAAGATGGGTCATCACATGTTTAGGACCTCAGCTAAGCATTTCATCGAACATGCTATGTGCAAATAATCAATTGGTAAAGTCACACGAGAAGCATCATTTAAGACATTAAACACGAAAAATGAAGATATGATACAAACTATAAACTTAATACAGACCATTATACGAATAACACCCCAACTCAACTTTTTATCAAACAGGTTATGGGCACTAAAATCAATTTCAAATTCATGCGGAAAGAATATTTCAAATACATATGGAAACATGCTCAATGAAGAAACTTACATGATAAACACCCTAGTAAAATTATTTAAATAGAGGAACGCAACATCAAAATCAAAATTTATAAGCTTACCCAAATAGTTAGAAGAAATTACAGAAGAACAGCCTGAAGCAGGGCGAATGTTGCGGGGAAATGCGACGAAAACGAATCTACCAAGAGCAAGTCAGATCAAAGAAAAGAGATGGAGACACAAAGATCAGGGGCAACTTTGACGGATGGTCCAGCGTTAGGGCTGGTATGTGAGAGCCCTTTTCTTTCGGACCGAGTCTTGGTCCTTAGCCGAGATTGGCTTGACCGAGATTGGTCTTTCCGCACCCGCTGGCAGGACTGCCGCTCCTGCGGGTTTCCGCCCCTGCGACTCATGGAACCGCCCCTGCGTTTGGTGTGTGATAACATGAATTATCGACCTAGTTTAGTAGAGCATATAGTTAGTTTTCCCTTTTCCCGCATACATGTTTTAGCCTTGTTGTGTTCTTTATACTTGTTTAATGCAACTTTGCGAGTATAGAAGTCTACAAACATTTTTGGTGT
This sequence comes from Fagopyrum tataricum, assembly GCA_002319775.1. Classification (NCBI taxonomy): domain Eukaryota; kingdom Viridiplantae; phylum Streptophyta; class Magnoliopsida; order Caryophyllales; family Polygonaceae; genus Fagopyrum; species Fagopyrum tataricum. The sequence goes on along the minus strand of CM008281.1, from coordinate 13,321,198 downwards.
CTTTGTAGGTATTTTGGCGTGTTTCGGAGCTAAAACGATGCACTTGAGGATCATGCCTCGGGATGAACGCTTAGGAGCGATCATGCAGGCACGGGAAAGGAGGAAAAGACGAGCCAAGACAAAACGCACGAGATTGAAGCAATCTCGGTCGAGATCCACATGATCTCGGCCGAGATCCGAGCCAGCTCGACCGAGATCCCATATCAGAAGTTTATGTCGAAGAATCTCGGTCCCCATCTCCGTCCCGATCTCGGCCGAGATTTATTCCATCTCGGCCGAGATTTTTCACATTTGACCGAGATTTCGTCAACGTTGGATCACGAAGCAAATCTCGGCCCCGACTTTCAAAAATCTTGGTCACCGACCGAGATTCCTGTTCGCCGATTTATTTCGTTAATTTTCGGATTTGTTTTAGGGCAGCCCGTTGCGGGATATAAAAGGGAAGCCCTAAATGATTTCCAGGGGTTCCCGTTTCATTCAAAATTTCGAGCTCCTTTGGAGAGAGTTTTTTCCCCTTTTCTTCTCCCTTTGCTCTACACCATTGTTGGCCATTGTTGAACTTGTTGGAGCTTTGAGGAACTTCGCGAATATTGGGAAATTTGACGTTTTGCTAATCCTCTATCAATAAAGCTGAGTTTCTTCTTTAATCTCTATTTTAGATTCTTGTTTATGCATTCTCTCTTGAATTGATTGAATTGATTGGATTGATAATTGCTTCTTCCATTGAATTGCTTGGATTGATGATTGTTTCTTCCATTGAATTGAGTGGATTGATGATTGCGTTTGAAATGTCGATTGTTGGCTAAGACTCTTGTGGATCCAAGGTGAATTGGGATTCGTTATTACCTAGACTATGATGGAATTGTGCTTATTGCTTGGTTGAGTAGCTTTGAAATCCTATGGTTGACTTGTTCTTTAACCTAGTTAGAATTCATCTAGCTAGTAACCTAAACCGGAATTGAGACCTACCCGGTAATGTTCCGCTTAGATACTTGAGTGTTCGACCATAGGTAGTAGAGGTGAAAACCTCTATTGGGTTGAGTGTGCCTAGATTCTGTCCTAAGTAGGGTAGTACCTGAGACTTACCCGGTAATGGTTTACTTTTCCCTTAGTTCGGAATTTGGTTTGTTTAGAATTTCCTATCTCTCTACCTTGAGACTTACCCGGTAATAGGTAGTTGGTTTGGAACTAGATAGTCTTGAGACTTGCCCGGTAATAGACTATCAGTTTAGAAACGTTCTTCCCTGAAGTTTGAAACCATAGATCTTTTGAGAGATTTCCTGAGTCCGTGCGTATAAACGATGACCTTGAATCCTTGGATTCCGCATTTTCTTTATTGATATACTTTCGTTTGTCTGTTTTACTTGGTTTTCGATCAAATGTGTTATTTGATTGCGAACTTTACAGAAAACCCTTCAAAACTCCTTTGATCTTTCTTCCCTTCTTTTCCAACCTCGTTCTTTTATTTTGATTTACGCTATTTGTGATCACATCTGCATTCCAAACATTTAGTCCCTGAGTTCGACCTAGGAATACTTACCCTAACTGTAATTGACCCATACACTGTGGGTTCGCTACAGATTGGGTGTTTATTTCTTGTTTATAAATTTAAAACATACCGTGTTTTTACTAACCTGTGAGCTTTTATCATTCTTGATAAAAGTTTATAGGGGCGTGAAAATAGCGAACAGTGTGTGTTGTTGATGATGGTAGATGTGGTTGCTAAGCTTGGAAGCCAGTTGAGTTGTTGTGGAGCTTGTCCTTGCCTAGTCCAGCAGTAGAGGTGAGCCTTGTGTCCTCTTTCTTTCTTTTCTTCTTTCTTGTTCTTCCATCTCTTTAACTTAGGATTAGATGTTTGGACATAGGATGATGTTGGTATGTATGTTGTTGCATGTGTGTGACTTTGGATTGGAATAGACGTGATTTGATCACGAGAAGAGCCGAAGAGAAGCCGCGGGATCACGTTCTGCACTGACGCCGCCGCCGCCCCTGCGGAAGCTGTGCCGCAACGCCCGTGCCAGCGACAGTGCCTTGCCTGCGTTGCCTGTGTCCCGTGTCACCGCGCCTGCGGGTTACCTGTTCCGCTCCTGCGTCCCTTGATCACGCAGGTGCGTCTTGTCCCGGGACTACTATAGTTGGGTAGCTCATTTCCTTCCCTAGTATGAGGGAACTAGTATCATGCTAGGTATCGGTTTATGATGAGTATGATATAGATATGCCGGTTACGGCCTTGAGGTTTACGAGTTGGATATGATCCTTATGGATCCCTTGGGTCTAGGTGTGACCCCTTTGTGTGATAGGAGTTTGATATATATATGTATGCCTTGTATAGGCCGTGTTGTCCTCTAGTTTGGAGTGGACCCGAGTGAGAGCTGATCGTAGTGATACGACTTCTGAGATTGAGGTAAGTCCATATGACTTACTTAGCTGCCATCCTTATATTGGATGTGTGCATGAGTGGTGTTTGTTATATGCTTTATAGCATTCTTTATGTTGGTCACCGACCTATGTTATATTGACCGCCCATTGTAGTGGTTGTGACAACTTACCTTTCATCCCGTAGTGGAGTCTGGGAAGTTCTCTGTACGCTAGTTAGTTCTGGTATACGGGAAGGGCACCTACCACTCCATATGGTATACGGGAAAGTGCGCTGATACCACTCAAGCTAGCTATTGCACGCAGAGGCGAGGATTATATTCATTCCTCGTGTCACGTATTTTCATATGATTTATATACTCTTGAGTGATCAACGTTAATAAAGATAATAAACCGGGTAAATGTGTGATATCATGATGAGGTGTTAATATTATTGATATGTGATTGTGCTCTAACATCTTCTTATATATGTGTATGGTTAGCTAACGGTTTTATACCGTGTTGTAGATCATTTGCAGGTTAGGAGAGCTGCAGAGTGATCCAGAGGGGTGATCTGCTGAGGGTTCCGTACACTGGGCGTTATCGTGGGATTTTAAGTTTATCATTATTGTACGGATTTCGGTTTGACTTTGTACTCAGTAGTAGTATGTATCATTCTTTTGATATGTATATATATATATATATATATATATATCAGTTTTATGTTTTGTTTTAATCTATTGGTGTCTTGTTGTAAGATTCAGTGAACTTGTTGTCAGGCTAGGGTCAGGATCCATTGTGAGATCCTAGCCCAGTAGCACTCCGAGTCCTACGGATTTGGGGTGTTACAAAGTTGGTATCAGAGCCCAGGTTGACAACAATGGCACTAGTAATCTGCAATAAAGTTCGAATAGATAAATAAATAGAACCCGAAAGGGGTCTGACTTTTCAAAAGGTTTTGGTTTTGAAATGAGTACAAATGTTTTGGGATATCGTGTACGTAAATCATCGCCCCTCTGAAGATCTCGACAGTATATATATAGATATTCTGTTGTGATTGTTTTGATACATACATACGGCATATATATAGCCTTCTAAGTTAGGTTTACGTCTTCTGCAGATGGTTCAGACTAGAGCCTTACCTGCAACTAGGCGAGGTAGAGGTAAACCCCCTCTAGGTAGAGGACGGGGTAGGACTCCTGCTGACGGTTCACATGCAGGAGAGATACATGAGGAGGTTGTTGAGAGCGTCGTTCCTGAGACTGGGAACGGGGTAGCTGAGAGACAGGGGGCACAAAGAACCCAGTCTGGTGAGTCTGATCGTGTCTCCATGGGGGGATCAAAGTTCCGAGCATATATCAAACGTGTAGAGGAGGCTGCTAGAGCCGGTAGACGTGCCCCAGATTTACAGGCACAGGAGGGACCATCTGAGAGGTCCCACACCGTTACTCAGGTACCAGTTGTACAGGTACCTGCTGCTGAGATTGCCAGAGCACCAGAGGAGCATAGAGGGTCTAGACCACATACCTGGTTGAAGGCTTTTCATCAGATGGGTGTACCCCTTTTACTGAGAAGGTGGGGTTAGAGGTTGAGCTCTGGATCGGGCATGTAGACTCAGCTCTAGAGTCTATTCGATGTCCAGCTGACAGACAGATCGAGTTGGTTCAGACTTTATTCCGGGACTTGGCACAGCACTGGTGGAGATCAGTACGGGGTCAGGTTACCAGTTATGATCAGATGAGGACGATGATTAGAGAGCGTTTCTGCCCTGCCTCTCTGAAGAGGGAGAAACTGCGAGATTTTGTTAAGGCTGGGTTTAAGGATGTACCAGTCTCTGAGGCCATCAGGAGGTTTCAGGAGGAGCTGGCATTACTGGGACCAGCTGCTCCTTCTGCAGACCAGCACGTTTATCTCTTTTCCCGACGATTGAGGGATACTACCCGGGCCTATATGTCGGGATTTCATTGTGAGTCCTGGATGGACTACTAGGATAGAGCCGACTATGAGCGAGAGCGGGCAAGCCAGAGGAGAGCTTCTCAGACCGGAGGGTCTGAGAAGAGGCAGCGTACAGGGCAGACTAGTGGTACTGGTGGTTCTGCTAGTGGTTGGCGTGGTCAGAGACGCCAGAGTCAGCCCTCATCTGCACCGGTTGCAGAGAAGGGACGTCAGTGTTTTAACCGTGGAGATCCAGGGCATATGAGGCCAGAGTGCACGAGACCATTAGTGACTTGCTACACCTGTGGTAGGCAAGGTCACCGAGCTGTTTAATGCCGCCAGGGCGGAGCTTCATCTCATCAGGGTTCTTCTCCTGCTAGTGCAGCGGGAGGTGGGCAGAGGCCACCTCAGCAGCAACAGACTCAGGGACAACAGAGGGTCCCAGATCGCCCTACGACTCAGGGATCTGCTCCTGGGCCGAGTAGAGGCAAAGGTCGTGGTGGGGGCACCACTGATACCAGAGGACCACAGGGTCGTGTTTTTGAGTTGAGAGTGCAGGAGCCAGCTGCACCTACTGCTACAGGTACCATTCTGATTCATGGTTTACCTGTTAGGGTTTTATTTGATACTGGTACTACGCACTCTTTTAATTTTGATGCCTGTGTAGAGCGTCTTGGTTTAGATACAGTTGAGGGATGCCTGTGTAGGGTCCCAGATCGCCCTACGACTCAGGGATCTGCTCCTGGGCCGAGTAGAGGAAAAGGTCGTGGTGGGGGCACCACTGATACCAGAGGACCACAGGGTCGTGTTTTTGAGTTGAGGAGTGTAGGAGCCAGCTGCACCTACTGCTACAGGTACCATTCTGATTCATGGTTTACCTGTTAGGGTTTTATTTGATACTGGTACTACGCCCTCTTTTATTTCTGATGCCTGTGTAGAGCGTCTTGGTTTAGATACAGTTGAGGGGATGCCCTTTATTATAGGGTTACCCGATGGTGGTAGGGTCAGAGGTACCCGTGAGATTCACGGTAGTCCCATTTCTGTAGGGACCCGTGTGTTACTAGTTGACTTCTTTGTCATGCCATTAGAGCATGAAGAAGTCATTCTAGGTATGGACTGGATGGATAGACACCTTGCAATTTTAGATGTAGGTAGGAGGACTGTAACCCTCTCTACCGAGTTAGGCCAGATAGAGGTTTTCCGAGGTTGGGACCTTGGAAAGACAGGCATAGTTATCAGCGCTATACAAGCAGCTAGATTGATTGCACAGGGTTGCGAGGCCTTCTGGTGTTATGCCATGAAGGAGGGGGAGAGTCCACCATTAGAGGATATCCCAGTTGTCTGTGAGTTTACTGATGTTTTTGTTGAGCCGTCCAGTTTGCCGCCTCAGAGGAGTGTGGATTTCAGTATCGAGTTAGAGCCTGGTACGAGACCCATCTCGAAGGCCCCATATAGGATGACGCCTGTTGAGATGCTGGAGCTAAAGAAGCAACTCGAGGAGTTGGCTGAGAAGGGCTTTATTCGCCCTAGCGTGTCCCCATGGGGAGCACCTGTCCTCTTCATACGGAAGAAGGACGGATCACTGAGGTTATGTATAGATTACAAAGAGCTGAACAAGGTGACCATCAAGAACAAGTATCCACTGCCTCGCATTGATGATTTGTTAGATCAGCTACAGGAAGCGATTGTGTTCTCCAGGATTGATCTGCGTTCCGGGTATCACCAGCTAAGGGTGAGGGAGCAAGATGTGCACAGGACAGCATTTCGGACCAGATATGGCCACTACGAGTATGTAGTGATGCCATTTGGGCTTACGAATGCCCCAGCCGTCTTTATGGAGTTGATTAACAGTATCTTCATCGACTTCCTGGATCAGTTTGTGGTGGTTTTCATTGATGACATTCTGGTATACTCTCGCAGTGGAGAGGAGCATGCAGAACATTTGAGGACTGTATTGCAGGTTTTGCGGGATAGAGAACTTTATGCTAAGTTCTCTAAGTGTGAGTTCTGGATGCCAGAGGTAGCATTCCTGGGTCATGTGGTTTCAGCTGAGGAGATCAAGGTGGATCCAGCGAAGATAGAGGCAGTAGCAGCTTGGACGACACCGATGAACGTCAAGGAAGTACGTAGTTTCCTTGGCCTAGCTGGTTATTACAGACGCTTTGTGGAGGGATTTTCTGTGATTGCCCCTCCACTGATGAGTTTGCTGAGGAAGACTACCAGATTTGTGTGGTCTGATCAGTGCATGCAGAGTTTTGAGGAGTTGAAGAGGCGTTTGACTTCTGCTCCTATTTTGGCACAGCCAGAGGGTACTGAGGATTTCGTGGTATACAGTGATGCATCCAAGCTAGGCTTGGGATGTGTATTGATGCAGAGAGGCAGGGTGATTGCATATGCGTCTCGACAGCTGAAGACGTATGAGGAGAACTACCCGACTCATGATCTGGAGTTGGCAGCGGTAGTTCATGCACTGAAGATCTGGAGACATTACCTGTATAGTGCTACATGTCAGATCTTCATAGACCATAAGAGTCTGAAGTACATTTTCCCACAGCGGGAATTGAATAATCGTCAGCGTAGGTGGCTTGAGCTGATCAAGGATTTTGATCTGGAGATTTTGTATCATCCAAGGAAGGCCAACGTGGTCGCCGACGCCCTGAGCAGGAAGACGCCTCGAGAGCAGGCGATTGCGAGGCTAACAGTTCAGCATCAGTTACAGAGAGACCTGATCTGGTTAGAGTTGGACATCCAGTTTCCTGATGAGGATGCCCAACTGAGTACTTTAGAGGTTCTTCCTAATCTGTTGGGTGAAATCCAACAGAAGCAAGAGACCTGCCCGACACTGACGAGGATACGAGATAGGATGTCTGAGGATGAGGCACCACAGTTCCTTCTAGGAGCAGATGGAGTGTTGAGGCGCCGCGGTCGCGTCTGTGTACCCACTGATGCGGATCTACGCCAGAGGATTTTACAGGAGGCTCACTGTACGCCTTATTCAGTACCCCACGGTACGAGTAAGATGTACCTGGACTTGAGACGTTCATATTGGTGGGGAGGGCTGAACCCGATGTAGCCAGATTTGTGGCACAGTTTGCGACTTGTCAGCAGGTCAAGATAGAGCATTGTAGACCTGGAGGTGAACTCCATCCACTTCCTGTTCCACAGAGGAAGTGGGAGGATGTCACCATGGACTTTGTGACTGGGCTGATATAGAGTCATAGCGTTTTTATAAACGCTATGACAGAGCCCGCTATAATAGGGTTATAGTTTTTCATAGTGTTTGTGCAAACGCTATGAAAAAGTGGACTATTATAGTGTTTGCTACAACGCTATGAAAAGTGTACACTAATAGCATTTGTTGAAACGTTATGGAAAACTGTACATTAGTAGCGTTTGCTCAAACGCTATGGAAATAAGGTCAACGATAGCGTTTGTACAAACGCTATAAAATGCGCCATGAAAAAGTATACAATAATAGCATTTTATCAAACACTATGGAAATAAGGGTATTTACAGCGTTTTATAAATTCTATAGAGATAAGGTAAGCACAGCGTGTTTGCAAACGCTATGAAAAACGCAATGGAAACGCTATGAAAACCACTTTGGAGACGCTATAGAACCGAATTATAGCATTTTGCACAAACGTGCTATAACCCAATAATAGCGTTTTCCATAAACGCTATAAATAATAGCGTTTATTTTAAAATGCTAAAGGAATCCAATAATGGCAATTCTAATCAAATAACAATATTTACATGAACGACATTATTTCATTTAAAAGACTCAAAATGATACAAAACTATAACTAGTTAAAACCAATTGTTCTAAAAGAGAACACAACTTTACAATATTAATTTAAAATAGATAACCAACTAAATTTTATTTCATATTATAACAACTTTGTCTATGGTCACGCAATTGTTGTACCAACATCTTCAATGCACTCTAACTCGGATGTTGCCTTCCAAAGTGTTTCATCAAGAATTGTAGGTATGTCAACCCTAACACATAGCATTAGGACCAAAAAGACAAAATGAACAAGCTGATTCGAATCGCTTGAAGACTACCAGCCTTCGACAACTACCTTTCTTGAGACACTCAAATCCAAGAAGTTGCACTTTTTCTTTGAACTTCTCACACTATAGCAAAAAAATCTAACATAATTTCATTTCATGTTATAATCAACTATAGTAAAATATAATAGAAATCATAAAAATATCAATAGAAAATAATTACCGAATGAGATGATATTGTTACGCACCCTCCTATGTCTCAATTGATATTTCTTCCAGAACATATGCATCCAAAACTTGTTGTAGCAAGGATGATCAAGAGTGCTACAATCTAAATTATATTCTATATAAGCAATGTGCGACTTTATAATTTACACTTATTCAAGCAAATAGCATTCAAAATCTGATACTATTTCCCTCATCCCTCATTTGATATTATTTCCCAACCCTAAAAAAGAGAAGTACAAGAAAATCAAGATCAATGCAATTTAAATGTGCCCTATAAGTTGACATCCTTTTCCTACATAAGCAATGTTCTTTCAATTAAAAAAAAGTCAGATTTGAACTTTTTACTGTTCACTTATTTATCATGACTTTGCAAAAAGAGAAGTAAATGAAAATCAAGATCAATCTGAATATGTCTTAATTTGCAAACATATTCAAGTTGTATGCATTCAAAAATTATTGAAGCAATGATGACCAAGAGTCCTAAACAACTTCTATGTACATCTTCACTTACTATCAAGCAACTGTTGCATTAAGAGGCTAGTTCATTTGGTATCTTAGAAATTCAGTTTCCATTTTCCAATTTAATGTTTGATCAAAGCATAAAAGATGAAATCACCTTTCACTAAAGATATCTTACCAACCCAGTTTATATATATATATATATTCAAGCAATTGTTGCATTAAGAGGCCTCTCCATATTGATCATACTCACCAATCCCCGTCTTCACTCCAAACAACCTGAACTTTTGTTCCAATTGGAAATTTCTATTGCTGCCCTACCTAAACTACATACAAGTTGAAACATCACAAAATTTATGTTGCTGCTCTACCTAAACTACATACAAGTTAAAACATCATCAACATCAGTAACACAGTAATATAGCAACAACCTAGTAGTAGGAATTATATGTTGATTTGGTTTACAGACTTGACATTGGAATGATAAATATCAAAGTCTAAATAACGTACTCCACTTGATAGACATTAATATTATTAGTTAAAAGTAAAAGTAAAAGTAATAAATAAAAGGTAATCCAGTAAACAATTTGGTAGTGAAAATAAACGCTAATGATTGTTTCCTGTAGAAGCCCTACAACAAGTTTGGTCCCCTACTTTCCATATATTATTACATACCCACACGAGTTTATGAAATTAGTTTCTTTTACAAATAGTAGTATTAACATAATAATAATATAATAAAGGCGATGAGCGTGTACCTCATGGCCATCACCGCTAACAACGTCAGGGGGTCTGTACCGCGAGGAAGGAGGGTCTGACGATGTTGTTTCTTGCCGATGAGATAGAGACTTGGCCCTCAGCACATCATTCACTGAGTTGTGCCACACTGGAACAGTTCCCATCGGGGCTCTTCAAAGGAATTGTTTCTTCAAGAGAGGGTGATCAAAAGCCGCTTTTCTTCTTGTGAACACAATCTATGAAATCTCCATCGGGGCTCTTCAAAGAAAATCAGTATCAGTAAAAGATAAGTAAAAGTAAGAATATGATATATAGATATTTACCTGAATAGGAACACTCGCAATCAGACACACTTGAAGACGACTGATCTCCACAGCAGCATGCGTCCAACTGCAGTTGTGATAACTTAGAACCACCATATAGCTCCTTCAAAGAATCCAACAATGTTTTCACCGTCATTACTTGAAGTTCCAAATTCAAGCAAATATACACAGTTGAACATATATTTGGTCAAATAATATAAACACTTAGATTACCTTTGAAGGCAGTGTGATATTGAAGGGCCTGCACTGAGTGTTGGAAGATGGTCAAAGAGCAAAGGAGAATGTTGGATTGACATGGTAGGGCATGTATATCTTCTGCTGAGAGGACTCACATCTGTTGGAAGGATAACAAGTGATAGTGTGCAATTTAGTTGTTATTCTTAGTAAAGATGAGAAACAACTAAGATTCCTATATTTTGCAACTTCAAAGGATTTTATTAATTTATAGCATCAAATGACATATTTAGAGGTCATGTAATGAAGTATTACGAGAATAGAGAAGGAAGCTGGCAAAATTTGTCAATTGTAAGTTGAGAGCATGTACTTTCAAGAAAAATAAACTCCTTTTCTAAGCATACAGATCCAAAATCCATCCCAAGGACAGATAAATATGTCAGTGTAGTCACTATTTTGTGTTTAAAAACCTATGGAGGAGAAGATGATCAAATGAAAGAAATCATCATCCGATAGATCAACTCTTGTAAGTTAACACAACCTTTCATGATAGTTTTACCTGTCTCTGTATATTGACTATGGCACCATGCTCCTGCACTTATCTAGAGCATTTGTAGTACACAACTAACAAGAGCATCTATGGGAGGGCGATTCTGAATCAAGAAGCAATTTCACTTTCCCAGGGCTGACATTGCAATCACTAAGACAAATTGGAGCATGCTAAAGCAAAAAACTAGTGCCATTTTTTTACATAGTGTTTGTAAGAGTAATCTAATAAATTAACATACCCACCACGTTTCATAGAATAAGACTAACAAAATAATGTCTCCACTTGACAAATCATCATTCATCCCTATAAGATAAGGTGGATTATTTGATCAATGCAAAACAAGACACATCATCAAATACCAATTCTCACCACTCCATGCTTAGAAACATTGTAACTTTGAGGAGTATAAGCACATATGGGTGCTAGATTTAGTGATTCTGTGACCTATCAATTACAACACACCAACTAGATGTGGATATCAAGGTGGACAACTATAATAACAGAGTTCTAAAGCTACAACAAGCACTAAAATTACAAAGTAAAGGATAGTATATATATTAGTGTTGCACCTAAATAGAACACAAATACTGCATCAATAAAGCGAAGGATATGTATGTATACGCATTAGACCCATTTGGTTTCAACTTTAAATTGGAAAATTCATATACATTGATCCATGTCTACCCAGTCAAATAATACAAAATAAAACTAATGCTAGGCAGACCAAAACCAATTAAGAATACCACTGTTTAGATTCCTTGTGTCTCTTAGTTTTTCTTCATATATAATGACCCAATTTATTCATATTTTTGCATATTTAAATTGAATAATATATATAACACTAATTGCAGAGGATCCCATGATTTACATATCAATATTTTGATCTTGACAAAATGATGATAGTATACAATAACACGCATGTGTTCCCGGTAAATATTGTGTTGAAAGGGCATGGTTTCTTCTATTCAGCTGTTGTGATTGACTTATCTCGCTTCACTCTTTTCTTCAAAAGTCACCAACATCATTTTAGTACCAAATAAATTGGGCATTTTAGTTAATAGCTCACCAATAGATTGCCAGATCAAAAAAGATTATCAATAACTTGGCATTTTAGTAAAAAATCAAAAAAAATATGCAACCAAACAGAAAAGAGATCACTAGGAACCACACAATAAATAAATAATTAAAAAAAAAGAGAGAAGTTGAAAGAATATAGAACTGCACGAACTAAGTAGACTAAAACTAATTGCAGGAGCTATAGATTGATAGAAACAATCACTTAAACAAGCACTATATTCATTCTTAAGATTCAAAAGGTCCTTGAAACCAAATTTAAGTTTTGAGTATATGAAATAGAAGAAGAGACACACAAACATTTTTTCTGATTAGGTCAGGGAAATGGAACCTGAAGGGAAACGTTTTTCATATATCCCAAATTCCACTCCAACATGAAGAAGAGGGGAACGATAATATTCATAACAATGATGTAGCCAATCGTCTTGTTACAATCAGTATCAAAGTTAGCATCTAATATATGGCCAAAGAATGGGAAAAAATAGACTAGAAAGAACATACCTTCAATAAACTGTTGTAGAGGGCAAGTAATTGAAGCCCTAGAGTTGTTCTCCGCCGGTACAAACGAAGAAATCCTATAAAAAAGTAATGTTTATCTCAGAGAAGAAGAAATCGATAGAGTTGTCGGGTTTCGGGGGTTCAGGGGAAGACAAGTTTACCTAAAAATGGAGTCTTCGACAGTTTAATGACATTCAATTAGGGAACTGAAGAAGGCCGGCGCCGATTCTCAAGAAGAAGAAATAGAGAGAGTCACTTAGAGCGTGAGTTGGATGTTAAATCTGAAGAAGGTGACATGTTCAGGAAAGAAGAAATTGAGGGAGAGGCAAATGAGCGTAAAAGGAAAGATAGGTTTAATTTTTTATTTAGAAATTATTCTTTCGCTAAGAAAGATAGCGTTTGCTTAAAGTGCTGGAAGTAAATATTTTGGTTAGCGGCGCTAAATGGAAATTTTATTAGCGCCCTTCTCACTTATAGCGTTTGTGTTCTAATAAAACGCTATTAAACATTTACCCTTATATTATTTATAACGCTTATCATATAAACGCTATAATATAGTGCTATAAATAATCAATTTTGTTGTAGTGACGTGCTACGTGTCAAATCTTCACAGACCATAAGAGTCTGAAGTATATTTTCACGCAGCGGAAATTGAATAACCGCCAGCGTAGGTGGCTTGAGTTGATCAAGGACTTTGATTTAGAGATTCTGTACCATCCAAGGAAGGCGAACGTTGTCGTCGACGCCCTGAGCAGGAAGACGCCTCGAGAGCAGGCGATTACGAGATTGACAGTTCAGCATCAGTTGCAGAGAGACCTGATCTGGTTAGAGTTGGACATCCAGTTTCCTGATGAGGATGTCCAACTGCGTACTTTAGAGGTTCTTCCTGATCTGTTGGGTGAGATCCAACAGAAGCAGGAGACCTGCCCGACTTTGATGAGGATCAGAGAGCGGATGTCTCGGAATGAGGCACCACAGTTCTTGCTAGGAGCGGATGGAGTTTTGAGACGCCGCGGTCGCGTCTGTGTACCTGCTGATACAGAGCTGAGACAGAGGATATTACAGGAGGCTCACTGTACACCTTACTCTGTACATCCAGGTACGAGTAAGATGTATCAGGACTTGAGACGTTTATATTGGTAGGGAGGGTTGAAGCCCGATGTGGCCAGATTTGTGGCACAATGTGCGACCTGCCAGCATGTCAAGATAGAGCATTTTCGACCTGGAGGTGAGCTCCATCAACTTCCTGTTCCACAGAGGAAGTGGGAGGACGTCACCATGGATTTTGTGACTAGACTGAGGCTGAGCCGGAGTTTTGATGCCATATGGGTCATAGTAGACAAATGGACGAAGACGGCACGTTTCATTCCTATTAGGGAGACGTGGCCAGTGAGCAGATTAGCTGAGGAGTACACTAGGCAAATAGTGAGACTCCATGGTGTACCGAGGACGATCGTCTCAGACAGAGATGGACGATTTACCTCGAGATTCTGGCAGCAGATTCAGACTGCTTTGGGGACGAGTTTGCACTTTACTACTGCGTTCCATCCTCAGACAGATGGTCAGTCATAGAGGACCATTCAGACCCTGGAGGATATGTTGCGAGCTTGTGTGTTGGATTGGGGATAGGTGTGGACGGATCATCTCCCACTTGTTGAGTTCTCCTACAACAACAGCTGGCATGCATCTATTGGGATGGCCCCATATGAGGCACTGTATGGACATAGATGTCGTACCCCGTTATGTTGGGATGAGCAAAGTAGTGTCAGTGGTTTGGCACCTGATCAGATTCAAGATGATATGGCTCGAGTAGCATTGATTCGAGAGCGGATGCTGACTGCGCAGAGCCGTCAGAAGTCTTATGCTGACAAGAGGCGTAGACCTCTAGAGTTCAGAGTTGGAGCCCATGTGTGGCTGAGAGTGTCTCCGACACGAGGTGTTAGGCGTTTTGGCATTAAGGGGAAGTTGAGTCCCCAATATGTTGGACTGTTCGAGATTCTGGATCGGGTTGGGAGCGCAGCTTACAGATTAGCCTTGCCTCTGAGATTATAGGGTGTTCACCCTGTATTTCATGTGTCTCAACTGAGGGAGTACATACCAGATCCGAGACACATTGTGAGTTATGATGATTTGGTGGTTGAGCCGGACCACACGTTTGTTGAGCATCCTATTGCAGTCCTGGAACGAGGTATGAGACGCCTGCGTTCGAAGGAAATTCCTATGTTGAGGATACAGTGGTCGAGACGAGGACCCGAGGAGGCTACATGGGAGACTGAGGATAGTATCTAGAGGAACTATCTAGTGTTCTATGTCGAGATAGGTGCACCAGTAGGATCACCGAGTAGATCTTAGTACTAGCTTGGTGAGTCTTATGTGCTTATATGCTTATATGCTTATATGCTATGATGTGCTTATTTTCATACTAGCTTTGATGTGATTATGATCTTATTAGATCTTGTTGTGCTAGTATGATTCTTGTTTATAGCTGGAGATGGTTCTTTCCTCCATGCTATTGTGATATGATAGGTTTAGCTGGAGATGGTTCTTTCCTCCATGCTATTTTGATGGACATAGTAGTGCTGGAGATGTTCTCCCTCCATGCCTTTCTATTATGGTTATGATACGGCTAGAGATGTGATTCCTCTATGCCTTGTGATATGTTTATGTTTTGGCTAGAGATGGTTTTCCTCTAGACCCTGGATAGTATAGTTTGCTGCTGGAGTTGATGATTTCCTCCATGCTTATGTTTGAGGTTATCGAGAGTTTTACCTCGGCTTTTGAGTCCGAATGGTTTTAGGACCTTGCAAGTTTCGGGACGAAACTTGTTTTTAGGGGGGTGAGATGTGAGAGCCCTTTTCTTTCGGACCGAGTCTTGGTCCTTAGCCGAGATTGGCTTGGCCGAGATTGGTCTTTCCGCACCCGCGGGCAAGACTGCCGCTCCTGTGGGTTTCCGCCCCTACGGCTCATGGAACCTCCCCTGCAGTTTCCGGCGGTTGCAGCCGGTTTTGTTGACTTCTTTGACCCGTGCTTTACCTTTACCTTACTTCTTCCTTTCCCTTGGCTGATCAAGGGTTTCATCTTCACTTCTCTTCCTCAGTTCCTACGTCCTTCTTGCTTCTTCATCCCTTCCTTTAATCTTGTTCTTGTTCTCTTGGAGTTTGCTTGAGTTTGGTGTGTGTTGTTGATGATGGTAGATGTGGTTGCTGAGCTTGGAAGCCAGTTGAGTTGTTGTGGAGCTTGTCCTTGCCTAGTTCAACAGTAGAGGTGAGCCTTGTGTCCTCTTTCTTTCTTTCTTTCTTTCTTGTTCTTTCATCTCTTTAGCTTAGGATTAGATGTTTGGACATAGGATGATGTTGGTATGTATGTTGTTGCATGTGTGTGGCTTTGGATTGGAATAGACGTGATTTGATCACGGGAAGAGCTGAAGAGAAGCCGCGGGATCACGTTCTGCACTAACGCCGCCCCCGCACCTAGAAGCCGCCGCCCCTACGGAAGCTGTGCCGCAGCGCCCACGCCAGCGCCTTGCCTGCGTTGCTTGTGTCCCGTGTCACCGCGCCTGCGGCTGTTCCCTGTCGCGCCTGCGGGTTACCTGTTCCGCTCCTGCGTCCCTTGATCACGCAGGTGCGTCTTGTCCCGGGACTACCCATAGTTGGGTAGCTCCTTTCCTTTCCTAGTATGAGGGAACTAGTACCATGCTAGGTATCGGTTTATGATGAGTATGATATAGATATGCCGGTTACGACCTTGAGGTTTACGAGTTGGATATGATCCTTATGGATCCCTTGGGTCTAGGTGTGACCCCTTTGTGTGATAGGAGTTTGATATATATATGTATGCCTTGTATAGGCCGTGTTGTCCTCTAGTTTGGAGTGGACCCGAGTGAGAGCTGATCGTAGTGATACGACTTCTGAGATTGAGGTAAGTCCATATGACTTACTTAGCTGCCATCCTTATATTGGATGTGTGCATGAGTGGTGTTTGTTATATGCTTTATAGCATGCTTTATGTTGGTCACCGACCTATGTTATATTGACCGCCCATTGTAGTGGCTGTGACAACTTACCTTTCATCATGTAGTGGAGTCTGGGAAGTTCTCTGTAAGCTAGTTAGTTCTAGTATACGGGAAGGGCACCTGTCACTCCATATGGTATACGGGAAAGTGCGCTGATACCACTCCAGCTAGCTATTGCACGCAAAGGCGAGGATTATATTCATTCCTCGTGTCACGTATTTTCATATACCGATTTATATAGTCTTGAGTGATCAACGTTATAAAGATAATAAACCGGGTAAATGTGTGATATCATGATGAGGTGTTAATATTATTGATATGTGATTGTGCTCTAGCATCTTCTTATATATGTGTATGGTTAGCTAACGGTTTTATACCGTGTTGTAGATCCTTTGCAGGTTAGGAGAGCTGTAGAGTGATCCAGAGGGGTGATCTGTTGAGGGTTCCGTACACTGGGCGTTATCGTGGGATTTTGGGTTTATCATTATTGTACGGATTTCGGTTTGACTTTGTACTCAGCAGTACTCTGTATCATCCCTTTGATATGTATATATATATCAATTTTATGTTTTGTTTTAATCTATTGGTGCCTTGTTGTAAGATTCAGTGAACTTGTTGTTAGGCTAGGGTCAGGATCCATTGTGAGATCCTAGCCCAGTAGCACTCTGAGTCCTACGAATTTGGAGTGTTACATGGTACACCTAAACCGCCAAACCGCGTCTGGATAAATCAGCGGTTTAGGTTTGACGGTTTAAGTTTAGGGAAAAGAAAAAAAAAAACTAAATAACGGTTTGGTTAGTTTTTTTAATTTTATTTATTTTAAAGTGGATCAAACCGGAAGTTTAAAATAGTCGTTGCTTGCTGCCCACCAACGGCTATTTTAAAATAGTCGTTGGTTGGGCCCCACTTGCACATTCATTTTTTATTTTTATTTTTTTTTTAAAAAAAAGACTCAACCATTTACTATAAATATTCAACTCCTCCTCCATTTTATCTCACACCATCACTCGAATTCATCTCTCGACTCTCGTAATGGCAAACCCGAGTGACAACATTTCTTCTCAATTCTTCCTTAGCATCAAAAAAGTGGAACTCAAATGCCCGACAATCCCGAAAATACCGAAATGCCACACCGACAACTACCCCACCGAAAATGCTTACATCCGAGATTTTTACGAAGCATTACAACAAGGGGGTGCCGGTGAACGTTTATTGTCAAGTTTCATACAATTATTGTCCAAAAGGTGTACAAAAGGAAGGCGAAGGGTGGCTACGGGACTTTGCAAACGCACGTACAAAATATTCGTCCTGAAAAGCTAGGGATATCACGGGTTAATCACAATTGTCCCATGGCTTTGCATCTTCTTCCTCTCAATCTCCTCTATTTATGTAATATGTTCTAATGCATTTTTATTTTCTTATTGTTAATACGAAGAAGTTCGAGCATATAACACTAGATATCTTCAACCTTCTTTTAAACCAACTTCTCGCAAAACCGTTTTCAAATTAGTTTCCAAATATTACCTACAAAAGAAAGACAAAATTCTTTCGATTTTGACATCTTTTTCGCATCAAATGTCTATATGTAGTAATATTTGGAGTACACAATCGCAAAAACATTTTTACATGGGCATTATTTTACATTGATAACAATATGTTTTTGCATAAATATGTTATTGCATTTCGCCATTTCAACGAAAGACATGATGCACCAAACATTGCAAACTTGAAAAAAAAGGTTTTACAAGAATTTAATATACAAGGTCGAGTTTTTCATATTCTTTTGTTAATGCATCCGCTAACACCGCCGCCGTAAACCATTTGGTTGAGGAGGCGGGACAATATTTGTAAACTCCTTTTACTCATCAAAGATGTGCATGTCATATTTTATACTTATGTGTTCAAGATGGAGATAAAAATTTTAACTTTTAATTGTTGGAAATCCGCTCTTTTCAAGCTTGAGTGGACAATTGACGTATTGATCTCCTTTTTTTCCCTTCAAATTTCAAGGAAAAAAAACCCGGACGACGTCGTACATCGAATAATTTTGACGGTAAATCCAGGTACGTGTATATAACACGCCCCTTCCCCTTTATATACTATTCTAAAGCAGATGTAATAAAACTTAGGTATTGCGTTCAAGTTCGTTTTGCTTACGTGTCGTGCTGAGAATTGAAGGCCACCAAATTCTTTTTTTAAGTAAAGATTGATTTTTTTTAATATTTTACTTCTATTACCAATAAAATATATATATTTTAAAATTATATACAACTTCTATGAATATTTTTATATTTTAATTAGGGTAAATTGCGGAAAATAACCTAACATTTTGGGGGTGTTACGGTCTATGGCCTAACCTTTTAAAAATGCAACCAAAAACCCAACGTATACAATTTGTTGTAAATTTTAGCCTATGCTTGCCGCAGGTAAATTTTCCGGTGAAAGTGATGAGTTGTCTGATGAGGTGTATGTGAGTCATCTTCTTTCTTAAAGGACTGGATAAATAGCGAAAAATAAAAACCTTTTGGGAGTGTTGTTGTACCTAGCTTAACCATTAAAAATGAAAATAAAAACCAACCTATACTATTTATAACAATACCCAACCAAAAACCTCTATAACAAATCATCCTCAAGCCAAATATCAGATTAGTGTGATGATAATTTCATATGTACGACATAATACGTTCTCAAACTTTCATATGAATGCATGACATGCTTATCTACAAATGCGTATCGGATACAAAAATAAAAGAAACCCAATAATGGTTTTATAACAAAAAGAAAGAACCTCTTTCAAATAGGATAAAATAATCCGACAATAAAATACAGAAAATCATCACCTACACTGCCACACATCAGTAGCAAGATACCATCCAAACATAAGAATAGTAAATGCAGAAAAACATCGTCTAAACAAGAAAAAAAATTAAACATCTTAATCGAGTGGTAGGAGGAGCGACAATAAATGATCATTGTTGTGATGGCCTGTGAGCAGAGTTTATTTGAGAGAACAAAACATTACCGGGTAGTCCAGACTATCAAACAAACACATGTTAGCTATAAATTTGTTCAAGTTTTTATTTATTTATTTATGTATAAATGTGTTAGAATACTCACATATACGTGTGCACGATCGGTATCATGAGTAAAATATATGCCCATGCCTCTAGAGATCGTATCATTGTGGTGTAGAATACTATTGATACCTTCCTCGGTCTACCTTTCCGGGTCTTTTGGTTGTCCATGGAAGATATATATTTTACTCATGGAAGATATATATTTTTCGCTATTTATCCAGTCATTAAAGAAAGAAGATGACTCACATATACCTCATCAGACAACTCATCACTTTCACCGGAAAATTTACCGGCGGCAAGCATAGGCTAAAATTTACAACATATTGTATACGTTGGGTTTTTAGTTGCATTTTTAAAAGGTTACGCCATAGACCGCAACACCCGAAAAGTTAGATTATTTTCCGCAATTTACCCTTTTAATTATGATAAAAGTTACGTTACATTAGTATTATACGATTTATGTCCGTATTACTTATGGTTTTTAGAAATTTCCTGAAAAAGAGAAAGAGAAAGGATACGGTTCGTATTGTTGAAGACGGGTTTCTTTTTCCAACTCACAGCTATTTTCTCCTCGAGACTAAACACGTCCGCTATTTAGCCATTACCGTCGGCGATAGACTATTACATATAACTATTGACCTACCACTACACGATTCCTCGGCGGGCAACTCTCCCTAAATTTCGCTCTCGTATCTTTGCTTCAATTGGTCGAACCCCATTGTTGCTCTGCAAAACCTTGAAACAAATGAGAAGACGAAGGCATATTCCGGCGAGCGACGATGAAGACGACGAGTCAGGGTCGGTTGCCAACGCCAAGGCTTCGCACTCTTCGAGCAATGACGGAGGCGATCGCCGAAGTAGGCGGATTGAGCCCAGACAGAAGCGGAGGAGAAGGACGATACAATTGGATGATGATGACGATGAAGAAATTGAGGAAGAGGAAGAGGATGTAGAACGTGAAGAATCTGGTAGCGGAGGGAACGAAGACGGGGAAGATGAGGAGGAGGAAAGCGAGGAGGAAAGAGTTCAGGAAGATGCTAAGCCAATTGGGGATGCTGTTAGGGTTTCTGGTAAGGGCAGATGGAAGACGAACCATTACAGCGCTTTCGAGTTCGACGGCTGCCGCTTTGAGCTGGTGAGTTCTAGTTTGAGTTTTAATCTGATTCCGCCCCAGTGTCGTCGTTTCTTTCAAATTTGTTGCTGTGGAGTTGTTCCAGTGCGATTAATGATTCCAATAGATTTTCTGATTTGGCTGATGCATTATCTAACTTCTGAGGATAGGGAGTGATTCGACGGTAGCAAATGTGTTGAATGTTAATTATAGGCACTGAAAAGAAACTTGTAATTCTACAAATTATGAACCCTTTTATTGATGTTCTCTCAACATGAGCCATGAGGGGAGTTGTGCATTCAAGAAAGTGATGCTTGTTTTAGTTAGGTTAATTGAATGAACCATAAATTAGAAAATGATAGCTACTTCATTCTCTCTTTATTTGAGAACTTCTAAGTAGCTGAATGGTAGAACCTTGTGTAGTTATTGTTTCAAGCTATACAATACCAGTTAGCCATACTACTTGAAGAGGTCCGAGATTGAAATTACCCAAGAAGATATGAGAGTGTTAACACTTAACAAACCATATTTGGGCAAACTTAGCAGGAAGACATGCTTTTCTTTTCCTAATGGGTTTGGGCGAGTACTAAAGGCCTTGGGTGGTTTTGGCTGGTTGCAAGTGGGTTTCCAAAATGCTAGTATTATGGATGTATGCAGCTGGTTGTTGTGTTGTCGACCCCTTAGCCTTTTCTTTAGTTCTCTGAGATCTCTAACTAAGTTTATGCTTCTTCTACCCATTATACTCTCTTTAGTAGCATTTTCTTAAAAAAAATTTCACTTACAGTGCCAATTAGATGTGTGATAAACATCAATTTACTCTCTTTTAATTAAGGTGGCTTTGTGGTACACCAACAGCATACAGAAACCTATCAGTGTGGCCTTTGAATTTTTTTTTTAGCTGGATTAAATGTTGACCTTATTATTTTCTGCAGGAAGATCCTGTACTACTAACACCTGAAGATAAACAGAAACCTTATGTGGCAATAATAAAGGTAATTTCTTTCGAATTCTCAACCTATGAAATTTGATTGCTGTATGTAGGCAAAATTGTTGAAATATATTTTCTTAGTGTGAAAGTTGTGGAATCTGTAATTGTACCCTGAGCCCCGGTGACGATTCCTGTCCTAGTAATTGATACATCTAGTTAGAGATACACGAGAGAGAGGAAGTGTATGTTATGAAACTATGCATTCAGTATTAAACTGAACTAAGGAAACATATTTAAACCTTCAGATCAATTTATGATATCGTTATCACTTGCAAATTTGGTGCCATGCACATGCTGATAAAATGGTTTTGTTGCCTTTTAACCTCCAATATCAACTTGTTTGATTTCCGGCCATGATTTTAATGACCTTGGTACCCTTTGTTTCAAAAGAAAATAGGAAAATTATGTGAAAATCGGTCACTAAAGTTGCTCAGGAATGGGCTTCATGCTCACATATAAGCACGCCTGTAAATATCTTTCAGGATGTTTTATGAACATTCGTTGATTGGGAGAATCTTTTTTAATGGCTATTAGCATTATATGTTTGGAAAGCTACTTCTGTAA
This sequence comes from Fagopyrum tataricum, assembly GCA_002319775.1. Taxonomy (NCBI): domain Eukaryota; kingdom Viridiplantae; phylum Streptophyta; class Magnoliopsida; order Caryophyllales; family Polygonaceae; genus Fagopyrum; species Fagopyrum tataricum. The sequence continues at coordinate 13,299,098 of CM008281.1, read as the reverse complement.
GGAATTTGACTGTTCAGCTTCACTCCTGTTTGTACTTTGTAGTTTGTTTGTCTTAAGTTTATCAATTGATTGTTTTCAGCTTAGAAACTACCCAGTAATTCCATCATCTTGATGATATGATCATTACTGAAGGTTGATACTTGTGTTTCATCATATTTTTGGTAGGACATTACCCAGAGTACCAGAGAAGGGGGAGGCATAATGGTTACTGGACAGTGGTTCTACCGTCCCGAGGAGGCTGAGAAGAAAGGAGGTGGTAGCTGGCAAATACGAGATACAAGGGAACTCTTTTACAGCTTTCACCGTGACGACGTTCCTGCAGAGTCTGTGATGCATAAATGTGTTGTGCATTTTGTTCCATTGCATAAGCAGCTTCCGAAACGTAAACAGTTTCCAGGCTTTATTGTTCAGAAGGTGTATGACACTGAACAGAAAAAGTTGTTTAAGCTGACTGATAAGGACTATGAGGATGGTAAACAACACGAGATTGATCTTCTTGTAAACAAAACAATGGCACGCCTAGGTGATCTTCCGGACCTTGATGCAGAGGATACACCTCCCTTGGATCAAGAAGAGCGTGTAAAAGGAAAAAAACTGCTGAGGAAGAGAAACTTATCACCTCTTGATGTTTCAAAGGAGGATGAAGAAGCAGCTCCATCTGATCAAACTCTTAAAATTGAGACACCAATAAGTGCATCCAAATATTACTCCATCTTGATCAACTTCGATGCTCTGAGCAGGGAAACACACCGGGACAAATGGTTGGAAAAGCTTCTTCAAAGTGTTGAGTATGTTTGTAATCCCCCGGATTACATGCAAGAAGAAAAGGAAACAACTGCAGTTGTTGATTCTAGCAATTTGAATGTTGATAAGCCCCTAAGTTCTGGTGAAGTCCAAGAAAAGGGTGTGAAGGTAGGTGGTATTCTTTAGTTAATATTCTCTCCTCAAATATATAGAAATGCCCGTCGTTGTAGGTAGAGACTTAGAGTTTTCTATAGAGGGTGGATTCTTGACTTATGCTTACAGGTGTTTATGTTGCAGGTTGACAGCCAGCTTACTTGGCCAGATACTGCAGTATCTGCAGTTACTGCACTTGAAAGGGCCTCACATGAGGCACTTTCCACGGATTTTACAAAATATAACCAAAAGTTGAGGCAACTGGTTTTCAACCTGAAGGTCAGTCTGGTGTATGGATGTATTTATGCCGTTCCGTAAAATTAGCTGTAATCAGTTATCTCTTGCGAATGACTGATACCGCTAGCTGCTGAGAGTTGGGTGGGGAGGAATTTTTAAAAATTTACCCATATGACGCATAGTAAATGCAACCTTTTCATGTCTAGGCACGTTTTGTCTGGTTATATGCCGTTTGTTTCTTACAGGGGGAATTTGGCAGATATGCATCTAAGAAAGTATTGGTTCAAGCTTCTTTCTATTTGCTGGTTCTTCCTTGCTCCATGTGTACCTTTATACATTGCTTAATATGTTCACATGTTCTTTATTCAGAATACAGCACTTCTGGCTGAACGCATGTTAAAGGGAGAGCTAGAGCCATCAACAATACTGAATATGTCACCTAATGAGTTGAAGGTATAGATAACTTGCTGAATGATTTATGTGTTTATCTTTGAGTGCATCCTGATTCGTACTTTTTGAATCTTTGTGTATATGAAAACTGCATGATATAGATACATTGTTCTGAAGAACCATTATATCCTGTTTAGGGATCAACTCAACCAGGAAATGTGGAATTGATTAATTGTACCCTTTTGACATTTTATCTTGGTGCTGATGAACGTGTAAATCTGTCTACAGTCTAGTCGAGTGTTCACTGTTCAGAGACTCTGGTTTTTATATTGGCTTTTACTGTCATGTTCAGTGATCACTTCTTCAAGGAGTTTAGACTTTCTTCCTCTGAGGTTGTCTTGCTGTTGATACTGACCATTCTTGTTTTAAGTGTTAATCAAAGCACTACCTAATTTTGATGTTTCTGTTTTCTCATGAAGAAATAGAATAGACAAAATGCAGTGCATGAATGGGAATCCTGACCAAAGGGCAGGGTTCACATTTTTCGACTTTCTCCCTATCCTCCCTTTTCCCTGCCTTGTAAAGTATCCATTGCAGGCCTGAGCTTCGTGCTTCGGTTTTAACTTTTAAGTCTGTTTTTGAAGCAAAGTGATGATGTGATCATACTGTAACACAAAATTAAAGGGCTTCTATCAAGTAGATTAGTGTTTTCATGGTTATGGATTGCATGTATGTGTTTTTGAGAGGTGGCATCCTAAGAATGTCTATTAGTCATGGCTCTTCACTGTTGTGATTTATGAACTTTGATCTTTTTCTTGAATGCTCTATTCACTCATATCCACTTCCTCTCCTCTTTTCCTCACCTCCCAAATTATCCTATTATAGGAAGGTTTAACTGAAGAGGAGATAGCCAAAAATCAACCTGAAGAATCGGCACGCATGCAGGTAACTAAAATATTGCTGGACAGTTTAGTGTTAGCTCGTTATTTTTGTATCTGGGCCTTCTACTGTTTCGGATTGTTGTTTTGTGATATATTAATATTTTTAATTTTGAATTGTACCAGATGACTGATGCTCGCTGCACTAGATGCACAGAGAAGAAAGTTGGTCTTGTTGATATCATTCAAGCAGGACATGGAGACAGATATCAGGTTTGTGGAAACCTTTCCTTCAAAATTTATGCAGCCTATTGTGCAATCATGTCACAAATTCCATTCTGTAAGAGCATTAACAGCTTACTTCTAATTTTGTACAAAGTTTTAAAATTTTACTTGTGCAATTTATTTATCTGGAGAGAATATGATGCTTATTATTTTGATCTAGAAGATAATGAATAGTTGAATGCTTAGGAACCATTCTTACAAAACTTTACTAGAGTCCATCTCAACTACAATTTATTTGCTTATTGCTAACTGGGGAACTAGTGATTATATTATGGATTGCAGCAGACGGGAAGGTAAAGATAGTTCCTGATCTTCAATTATATTTTTGCCAGGGAGTAAAGGGGGTCTGATGTTACACAATCTTTATATTATAAAGACCCATGCTTTTTGCCTCCATACTTTTACAAAATTGACATTTCATTTTTTTGCTACAATAAATGCAGCTTGAGTGCATTGCCTGTGGAAACACATGGTATGCATCCCGAGATGAGGCAGCCATGCTTACAATAGACGGACCAAGCACTATCAACAGCATTGGGACTGCCCCATGGGCCACCGCCAAGTTGAAAGCGTGGAGAAGAACAAGCTAGCCAACCCCAATGAACCCGAGAAATCCAATGCTTTAAAGAAATCGACTGAAGCGTATATGCCGGTGTTGGAAACCCAGAAGTCCTTCAACAAGCCTAAGCCTCCTGATGACACTACCACTGCCACCACTACTACCACAACCACCACCGCTCCTACTCCGAAAAAACCCAGAGTAGATATATGTATATGGATTTGCTTGGTGAAGATGCTATCTTTACGTACTAGACTAGATAAGCATTAGAACTTTAAACCCTTGGTGCACTACAATGTACAAACTAGGACCATTTAATTGATAGCAGTAATTTGACGATGTCTCTAGATATGACCCTCGATATACCGATGGTTTTAAGTGCTTGATGAGGGGTTTCAAGTATTATAATAGAAAAATTGCAGGAAATAACCCACTTTTGGTGATGGCGTAAAATAGTGTGAACTTATGTTGTGAAAATAGCCTCAACTATGGGACGAGATCTGTTATCATCATTGACAAATTTGTTTTGGGCTTTTGGCAGTGATCTTTTTGTTTTTCCTCTCTCGTTCCATCTTTGAAGGGACTTGTGAATCATACGAGTTAGTTTGAAAATAATGTTGGTTGATGAGTTTTGTGGATGTTTTCATAAATTTGTATAGTGGAGATGTGGAACCCATATGTTTAGGACAGAGGTCTTTGGGATTTTTGGTCAAGTACATGGTATAGGGCCCTTTGCAGTGGATGCGGGTGACCTTTCAATCTATATGGTCCCGTTTTTAAGGACTAAGGATATAGAGGACCCAACATCTTAACTTCACTTTTGACCATTTTCTTGTCCACTTTCAAATTGCATGTAATTTTAGACATACAATTAGGTGTTGGGTTTAACATGTAGGGTGCATTTGGTTGACCCAATTCATGGGGTTCATGGGATTTATCAGGGGTAAAAATTAAAAAAAACCAAACGGACCGGTCCATTGAGATCACGTTTGATAATGCATCATTTTTTTAAGTTTTTTAAGTAGAGCTTCAAGCTGCAAACATCTAATTAAGGTTAGGGATGGAACTCGATAGAAAACCAAGTCCCTTATTTGAGATGAAGATTAAATTTAGTATTTATCTGATTTTTTTTGAACCTTTATAACTTAAAAGTATAAATTAATTATAATTTTTCCAAATAATAATACAGTAAACCAAGCAAACCCACAAGTATCAAATACTCTGGAACAACTACTATCCTGGATCATGACCTATTGTTGTCCTTGTTTTTCATGTTGTCAAATTTGTTTTGAACCACCATAAAAATAAAAAAATAAAAAAAAGCATTATTGAAGCATGAACAGAACTTTATGTTCATGTGGCCCAAAACGAAGATGAGCTTATTATAGGGGCGGATGGGGCCCGCAATGGCCTGCCAACAAGGCAACATGAGCTTTATCAAAGCTAAAAAGCATCATCGTCACCATTGCAGTATTGCATGCCTATGTCCGTAAATATCAATTTTTAAATATAATTTATAATAATTTATACAAATACGTAAATATTGAATGTAAAGAGAGTCCCCACTACTACTATAAGCTAACAGCTTCATCGCTTGTCATTTTGTGATTTCATAGAATCAATGGAAGAGGTCGTTGGAATAACACCTTTACAATTAATTACTCTTTAAAAAAAAAATCTTCCTTCACACTATGTAATTTTTCCATGATTCATTTTATTAAATCAATAACCTTATATATGATCTAAATTAAATTTAAATTTGAACAACCCTCTAAAGCTATATATGTAGATTTTCCATCCTTAAATTTGATGATTAATTTATACATCATAGGGAAAAGTTTAGAATACTCCATAAAATTATTCATATTTTCTAACATAAGTAATCAGTACTAAAAAAGTTAATATTTTTATTAAGTTATAAATTTGTTTAGTGCTAGTTTTGAGCATATTAATTAAAAAAAGGGTAAACTTTTCCTTATTTTGATTGATTATGATAGAATACATTACTAGCAATCAATCTAATTTGTTGACGAATGAATTGTTTATGTTAATTATGGAAAACCCATCTTCTTCACAAATACATTGTCATTAATAAAACACATATAATAAGTTATAGAAATTTTTTTTTCCTAATTCATATAAAAATATTTAAAAAAAAGACGGTGGGAAGATTAAAGAGACGAAGGATGTATATGCCGTGGGTGTTAATTTGTCAGAGATTTGCCTCCTCCCCGCCCATTTCAATACAGCCCTAATCACATGTACTTGTAAAATTACCAATTCTGTCCCTAATTCTTTACTTAATTACCATTAAGAACCATGTTACTTTTGTTCAAAGTAAAAGCAACATGATCCTGACAATTTCTGATCCTTTTCTTGTTCAACTGCTATCAATTTATTAACTTCCAACTCATTTTAGTTATCAAATCCACATTTTTATTCTAAGGATTAAATTAATCTTTGGAATGGAATCTATACAGAACTAAACTTAGGGGCAAACGAATTATGAATCTCAATTAGAAGGATGTAAATGTCATTTCTCCATCTTTATACAAACTCTACTATTCTTAAACTTTGAAAACATCAATTAATTAAGATTCCTGTCTCACAAAAGAAATTTAAAATAAAAAGAAAAAGGAGGAAATTCTTAATCACCCAATATTTTTATTGATAAATGTTAAAAATTATTGTCTGCTGTTCACAAAGCCGTAAGATAATGAAATGTGTGACAAGGCCCGATAAACACGATGATTCAAAGGGACATATGGCCACTTTACTGTTCAGGCAACTGATATAATTCAAACTTCTCTCTTTCTCTCTGGGTATCCTTCTGTCATACTCCAGTCTTCAGTAATAATTCAACAATGGCAAGATCTACCCAGTTGGGAAGGGTCTAAGCTGAACGTCGCTACAAATTGTGGGTACCTATCAGAAATTGCCGTTGATTGAGCCTCAAAAAAGAGATTGTTCGAGCAAATGATGTACATTGCTGCTTTTTTTGTATGGGTATGTCTTTAAGTTTACTTGAATTGGATCTTGTGGAGTATACGCTACTGTTTAGAGCTAGCTCTTGAAGGTTTTGGGGTTTAAATAGATCTTGCTTACCCCCTCTAACTCTAAGCTCTAGGGATTGTGTTATTTGAGTGTTTTCTGGGATTGCTTTCGATTTTTGATGTGTTCTTTTGGACATATTTGGGCAAAAATTCTCTATGAAAATGAGGTATACTGAATAAATTTCGATTCAAAAGCTACGTGTTAATATTGTTATGTGATTTCTCTGAGGCATTTGTACAAACACTTGAAGCTTGATGTGAATTTTCATCTTGTGATTCAAGTGTCTCCTTTCCTTGGTCGCTCTAAATTTATTCATCAAATAGAGTTATTTGATAATTGTTGAGATAAATAAACTTTACTGGGGCTTCTGTTCTTATTTGGGTTTCAATGGTTGATATGCATTGATTTGAATTGTTTGTTCCAGAATTCTACTTGTAAAATTTGGGGGTAGGCATGGATCTCGAGTTTGAAAAGTACAGCAAGGTGAATCAGAGACTTCAGAGTCCGAGAACTGTGCTTCCATCTCCTCAACATCATGCAAAGTATGAAAAGAGCAGCAAGAAGAAACCCAAATCCAGTTCAAAGCACAATCAATTGATCTTGGAGGCAGGATTCAAGGAGATCAAATTGCGCAATCATCATCGGAGTGTTTCATGTCAGACTCTTCCAACTAGAAACATTGAAGTTGCAGTAGATAGTGATGTGGTAAATAGGGATTCAATTTATCAGAGCTCTAAGGAGAGGAAATCATTTAAGAGAGCTGATAGTGTTAATGGAAGAAAGAAGATTGAGTTCTCGTTAGTGACGATGCCTCTTCTCTTTTAGCCTTCTTGATTCCATATGTGGTTCAGATGAGGAAGAAAGCTCATTGCAATTGGATAATAGAAAATGTAGTTCTTTGAGGCCAGCTGAGAGAGACTTAATGGAAAATCCTAAATTCAAATCTGATGAAGTTGTTGGCCTTTAAGCAATGCCAACATACTCAAAGAGGATGACAATCAAGAGTCTTTGTCGGCTAAGCTTGCGTTGCCTCACTCTCCAATGAATTCAGACAGTGATGACTCTAACAGAAGCCTAGGATCTTTGTTTACTCCTATTAGAGAAAGCTTTGCCAAATTAGATGATGGTCTGATTAGAACTTCAGGACTGAGAAATAAGACTCTTCGGAAGTCATTGTTGAATGATTTCTCTTCTGTCATGCCACATACGGAATCTACTCCTCAGTGCTCACCGGCTCATTTGCATGGTGATCTTAAATTTGAACAGAAGCATGGAGTGCCTTACTTTGAGCTTTCACTAGCACATTCAGAGAATGTTTTGGTGGCCAATACATGGAAAATAGACGACGCGCTCAACTGGGTGTATACATTTCACTCTTTTCAAGGCAGAAAGAAGTATAGCAACAAAGACTCTTCCATAGTAGGTCAGATGCAGGTTTCAACCCACTATTGTTTGGAAACAAAAGGTGGAGAATTAGCCAACTCAATGATGACAGAGTTTGTGTTGTATGACATAATGCATCCGAGTCATGAGATTGCAGCTATTGTAATCAAAGTTCCATTTGAGAAGAGGGAAAGCTTGAAGCATAGATCAGATTTATCTTTGGCTGCGGAAACACCAAAGGGTAACACTGCAATGGTGAATGTGGTAACCCCTTCTGGTAACCACAGCTTACCCACATGTGATAGCAGAGGGCCTTCGCCGTTGCTTGATAGGTGGAGGCAAGGTGGATGTTGTGATTGTGGTGGTTGGGATATGGCCTGTCCTCTTATTGTTTTCGACAATTTAAGAAGCTGGTGCAAAGAAAAAACAAAATTCTCTTTTGCAAAACAATCAACCTTTCAACATATATCTTCAGGTAAGTTTCATTTGTTTTGATCTTGAAATTTTACTACTTATTGCCAATGATGATGCCACGTAATATTTTTGATGATTGGAATTCCAAATGCCATAGTTGCATTCTTTTTGATCTAGGAAAACAGTTTTGATCTGTTCATTATGGGTTATTCAATTGTTTCAACAGGGTGCAAAGGAGAAATCACCAGCATTGACAATTAAGTTCACCAGAATGGGAGAGTATTCGGTTGATTTCCATGCACAGCTCTCGGCATTACAAGCACTCGCCATCTGTGTTGCAATCATGCATGCCTCAGAATTGTCATCCACAGTGGACCAGGAAAAGCAGAAGCAAATCTTGCAATGCAGATCCAAGGAAGCCTTTGTTGAGGATGAAGTGAAAATCTTCAGTGAAGCTGTTTCTGAAGAAAAGAAGAACAAGGAAAGGGAAAAAGTAATGAAAGGAAACGAAGAACACACGCCTTGTTTCGTGCTTGACCCGCCCTTTTCCCCTACTATTGCTCGGGTCTAAAGCGCATAAGAATTCAACCGAACAGCAACCTTGAAAGGCTAAAAGAGGCTGATTGGAGATTAATTATATTGTTCATATTATTAGTTGATGGTAGTCAGGTAATACAGTTAAGATTCATCAGGGGTTATTTTTACGAGTTAGCTTACGATTTGTTTTGTCATGTTTATATACAGGTAAGGGTAAGGGTAGGAGAAGTAGATTATTTAAATGTAAATGGTTCCTACCTGTGGTTGACCTAAAGAAGATGACACAGCACTTGTAAATCTCTTTTTTCTTATGTTATTCTTGAGTAGTAATAAAAAGACGAACTCAGGAAACAGTTGAAAGAGCTGCTGGATGAGTGCTCAGATTCCGATCCTTAAGATGTAATTTTGAGGTTGCTGCATCAAGCATCCAATTCATTTCATTACAAATGACTCATCATGGATGGCCTTTTGTTGACCATATTGCCATATTGGTCATTCAGTATCGTTTTAAATAAAATTTGAGAAAAAACAAAATCGCCGTTGACAGGAATCGAACCCGGGTCAAACGCGTGACAGGCGGGAATACTTACCACTATACTACAACGACTTGTGATGTTAACAAAAAGATCTAAGTAATAACAACACACTACAGCAGGAGAAGGTCAAAAGAAAAGTGAAGAATGTCTGAGCCCGGGTTCGAACCGGGGACCTCTAGTGTGTGAGACTAGCGTGATAACCGACTACACCACCCAGACAGATATTGCCTAGATATCTTAATTTTTTTATTTCTTCATTGATCTAGATTATACTTAGAGGGTTGAGTTGTTCGGTTTTACTTTTAAACGATCCCATGTAAATATATTTTAAAACTTGACTATGACGTTGTTGAAACTTATCTTTATATGGTACGTGCTTAATAAAACTGTACATAACACGTTAATGGAATAAGTTGAGACTCGATGAAATAAAAGTTAATAAAACACGTTAATGAGATAAGTTGAGACTCGATGAAATAAGAAACGTGCTTAATAAAACTGTACATAACACGTTAATGGGATAAGTTGAGACTCGATGAAATAAGAAGTTAATAAAACACGTTAATGGGATAAGTTGAGACTCGATGAAATAAGAAAAATAAAACTGTACAACACGTTAATGGATAAGTTGAGACTCGATGAAATAAGAAGTTAATAAAACACAGTCGATGAAAAAAAGAAGAAAATCTGTCAGACAACCATGTGACCATTCCCCGACCCCGTAGGAGAGGTACGGAAACGATCCTCTACAGCAGCCACGGACAAAGAACCGTGAAGCCGTTAATCACGCTCAGGTCACATGGTCCAGTTCATCCACCAGACTTGGTTCCTGTCTCCTTAGAGTTAAGGATTCAGAGGTACGAGCCTATAGAACAGATCCTGTTCAAGTAAGGTCGTGACAATTATTCTCTTTTTGGGATATATAAACCACTTTCGTATTGCTCGTTTTTATCGATGTGGGAAAGAAGCGCTCACATAATCTAAAACTTGAAATTGGATTCCTGTCCCTCGAATCCATCATATACACTGTTTTCCTGAATTCTTTGGATCACATATCGACCTGCTGAATTCCAATCTGAGATCAACTTTGTTTCTAAACCCAACTTCCAGCCTTTTGACTAAAAAAATCTCTCTGTCGCTATTGTAAATTGAGTGCATGCTAATTACGTTTACTGTGATTTTTAATTCAGAGGACTAGATGGTAATATAACAACGTACGAGTCAATGCTCCGATTCAGAAATCCTTCTTCCTTGATGAGGTTGTGTCGGCTCAGCAGAGAACCGTCTTCTTCCTCTTCATCTTAATTTCACAGCTTTAATTTGCTCATTCAGAAGTTGAATTAATTTTCAAGAGTTACTTATGCAGGGTTATTGTCTTCACCCTCTGAACTATATGTCTATATATACTATCCATTAAGATTTAAGATGCATACATATAACTAGTATTAGGATAATCATTTACAACAAAAAACAATTCACAGCTTTGTTTTCTCATGTTTATATAGAGGTAAGAGAATTAGATTATTTAAAAGTAAATGGTTCCTTGAAGAACAAGTAGCAGTGGTGGAGGCAAAGAAGATGAGACAGCACTTGTAATTTTTCTTATGTAATTTGTGATTCTTGAGTAGTAATAAAATACCTCAGTTTCAGTTCGATGTTCGGTGCATCTATTATACTGACACTCATATCGTAATTTGAGGTTGCTGCGTCATTAGGTGTCCATTTCATTGCATTATCGTCTTAAACAATTTGAGCCTCAAAGAAAAACAAAGCCTGGGAAAGAAACTAACAGAAGAAGATAAAACAAAATCGCCGTTGCCGGGGATCGAACCCGGGTCACCCGCGTGACAGGCGGGAATACTTACCACTATACTACAACGACTTGTGCTGTTAACGGAAGATCTTAGTTATATTCCAAGTGAAGGTCAAAAGAAATCAGAAAAATGTCTGAGCCCGGGTTCGAACCGGGGACCTCTAGTGTGTGAGACTAGCGTGATAACCGACTACACTACCCAGACAGTTGTTACCTAGATATCTTAATTTTTGGATTTTTTGATGAGTTTTACATTATTCGGATAACTCGGGTTCGTCTAATATATTTTTTAAACGATCCGATAATAAATATATTTTTAAAACTTGTCTAATATCTAGGTTAGACTCGTTAATGTGTGAGTCGATACTGAACATGTCAAAGTTCGGTTTTTTCGACTATAATGATTTTATCTATTTCTATCAATTATAATTTTATGTACATTTATAAGCCACTATATTTATATTTATATTTGTCATCAATTTGTATTATATATGATAATAAACATATGACAAAATATCTAGACAATTTTGTTTTGTTTAGTAATCGTTAGTTAAAATCATGAAAGTGGCCTTTAATTCAAAACTCTAGATTTTTAATTGATGAATTAAATAAGTAAATTCTTTTTTTGACCAAAAAAAAAATGAAGACACTAATTATTTAACAAATAATTTTTTTTTAAAAATAGATTATATACTATTGTCTAAGATTTAGACTAGACTCGTTTATGAATGAGCCGAGACCGAACTCGTCAAATTTTGACTCGTTCATCTATAATAGAAATGTATGGGATTTAGTCAAACTACTTTGCTTCTTCACTCTCTAAACGAACCGATTAACACATTTAAGGTCTCGTATATATGTTAGTACGCTTATTATATTTACATTTATAATTAATTTTTAATAAAAAAATTAAACTTACTTCTTATGTGTTGGAAAAAAATAAACCCTTCAAAACCCTTAATCCAGCAAAAACACTCGGGTTTGCCGGTTGGCTATGTATACCGCTATTCCCCGTACATTGCTCTAGACCGATGTCAGTGGGTTATTGGAGATGTTGAATGGTGTAACCTATGGCAAACTAGAATAATTTGTAATAGCATATATCTCCTCTTTTTGGAATTTTGGTGTTTTAGAAAATCAAGCAAACTTCTTGCTATAGTGGAAACTAATATTTTCATTGTCCATAACAACACAAACAAACAACGTGCAAATACCTTCTATGACTGACACAAAATTTGACATGTTGGAATGTTGTAGGTTTAGGTTTAGGTTCAGGTTTCAGGTTCAGGTAAGCCATATATCAGAATGGTACCTGTAGCAGTAGGTGCAGCCGGCTCCTCTGCACTCCTCAGCTCAAAAACTCGGCCCTGAGGGCCACGGATGTCAGTGGTGCTCCTACCACGACCTCTACCTCTCCTCAGCCCAGGAGCAGATCCCTGAGCCGTCTGACGATCTGGGACCTTCTGTTGTCCCTGTGTCTACTGTTGCTGAGGTGGCCTATGTCCACCCCCAGCTCCACCAGCAGGTGAAGAACCCTGTTGTGAAGAAGCTCCGCCCTGACGGCAGAACACTGCTCTGTGGCCTCGCCCACCACACGTGAAGCAAGTCACCGGCTGTCTCGGCACTCTGGCCTAATATGTCCCTGCTCTCCACAGTTATAGCACTGTCGAGCTCTACCAGTAGCCGGTGTAGGCGAAGGCTGACTCTAGCGACTCTGATCTCGCCCTGACCCAACAACTCCAGCCGTACCGCTAGTCTGCCGGTACGCTGCCTCTTCTCAGACCCCCGGTCTGAGAAGCTCTCCTCTGACTGACCCGCTCACGCTCATAGTCAGCGGCTCGATCCTGGTAGTCCATCAGGGACTCACAATGAAATCCCGCCATATAAGCCCGGGTGGCATCCCTCAGCCATCGGGAAAACAGATACACATGCTGATCAGCAGAAGGTGCAGTTGGTCCTAACAGTGCCAGCTCCTCCTGAAACCTCCGGATGGCCTCAGAAACTGGCACATCCTCGAACCCGGCCTCCACAAAATCCCTCAGTCTCTCCTTCCTCAGCGAGGCAGGGCAAAACGCTCTCGGATCATAGACCTCATCTGCTCATAACTGGTGACCTGACCTCGTACGGATCTCCACCAGTGCTGCGCTAACTCCCTGAACAAGCTCTGCACTAACCCGACCTGTCTATTAGTTGAACACCTAATAGACTCCAGAGCCGAGTCTACGTGTCCTATCCACAGCTCTACCTCCAACCCCACTTCCCAGAGAAAGGGGGTACTCCCATCTGATGGAAAGCCTTCAACCAACTGTCTGGTCGAGGCCCTCTATACTCCTCCTGTACTCGAACGACCTCAGCAACAGGTGCCGGTACAGCTGGCACCTGTGTAACGGTGTGGGACCTCTCAGATGGCCCCTCTGCGCTGGCAGATCCGGGGCACGTCTACCTGCCCTTGCAGCCTCCTCAACCCGCCAGATGTAATCACGGAAGGTTGGTCCCTCCATGGAGACACGGTCCGAGTCTGCTGATTGGACTCGCTGTGGACCCTGTCCCCCAGCTGTGCCTTCCCCCATCTCAGGGGCGGCACTCTCAGCAACCTCTGCCTGAACGTCCTCTGCTGCACGCAGCTCAGCAGCAGGGATCCTACCCGTCCTCTACCTAACGGAGGTCTGTCTCTACCGTCCGGCTGCAAGTAAGGCTCTAGTTTGAACCATCTGCAGAGGACATAAACCTAACTCAGATGGCAATATATATGCCGTATGTATAGGTATATAACACATCATCACAGCAGATAGTATCTATCTATACATATATATACCTATACTGTCGAGATCTTCAGAGGGGCGATGGCTCACGTACACGATATCCCAAAACATTTTGTACTCATTTCAAAACCAAAACCTTTTGAAAAAGTCAGACCCCTTTCGGTTCTGTTTATTTATCTATTCGACCTTTATCGTAGATTACAAGTGTCATTGTTGTCAACCTGGGCTCTGATACCACCTTTGTAAACCCCGAATCCGCGGACTCGAGGTGCTACCGGGCTAGGATCTCACAATGGATCCTGACCCTAGCCTGACAATAATTTCACCGATCTTACAACAAGGCACCAACAGATTAAAACCAAAACGTAAAATTGATATATAAACATGTCAAAAGGTTTATACAACTGCTGACTACAACAAAACATATCATATATATATATACATATCCAAAATACCCATCCACGAGTATAACCCCAGTGTACGGAGCCCTCAGCAGATCGCCCCGTCTAGATCACTCCGCAGTGTCCTAACCTGCAAAGTCTACAACACGGCATTACACCGTTAGCTAACCAAACACATACAAAGGAAGATGCTAGAGCACATGCACACGTCAGAACTTTAAACATATAAACATGTTGTCACACATTTACCCATTTTATTATCTTATAATAATAGTTCGGCGCATACAGCGTATAAATAATAACTTAATATGAACGTATGTGACACGAGGAATATAACCCTCGCCTCTCGGGATAGTGCCAGTTGGAGTGGGGATCCGGTACCACCTCCCGTGTACCCTATGGGAGTGACAGGTGTCCGGCCCACTGAGCCATATTGGCCTGCCCGTAGAGAACCTCCAGACTCCCAGCGGGATGAAAGGACAAGTTGTCACGGCCCTACAATGGGCACTCAATAGACCATAGGTCGGTAATACAATATATCATACGGGCTATAAAGCATAACATCCACCACTCAGGCACACATCCAATATGTGGAGGGCAGCTAAGTAAGTTCTATGGACTTACCTCAACCTCGGGAGTCACAAACTCAGAATACTCGGCTCCGCTCTGGAGATCAACTCAACCTAAACAAGGTATAACGCATACATCATATATATCCATACAAGGGTCACACCTAGACCAAGGGATCCATACGGATCATATTCCAACTCGTAATCCTCAAGGCCGTAACCGGCATAACAGTTCCGTACTCAACTCATCCTAACCTCAACTCGCACTAGCAAGCTACTAACACTCATACTAGGAAGGAAAAGGATCTATCTAGCCTTAGGTAGATCCGGGACAAACGCACCTGCGGGTCACAAGGGACGTAGGGGCGAAAGCAGGTGGCCGCGGGCGCGGCGGGAATGTGGCGCGGGGGCGGTGACACGGAACGTGGGCGGCCGCTGGCGCAACGCAGGCGTTGTGGCCACGGTAGCCGCGGGGGGTCTTGGCCACGGGGGCGGTGACAGTGCAGAAGGCAACTTCGCGCTTCTCTTCGGTTCTTCACGTGATCAACTCACGTCTATACTCTCATCCAAAGCCAAGACCATACACATGTATACACATACAACATCAGAACATGCCTAGGCAATCATCTAATCCTAAGCTATGAAGGAAAGCAAAAAAAGAAAGAAGAGAGGAGAAGAACCCTTACCACACTTGTGGTCTAAGGCTGCAGGAGGCTCAACACACACCAAGGCTGGCTTCCAAACCCAGCATAACCTCACCAACACTCACACAAGGTATCACACACACAAACTCTCACAAAACTCTTCACAACTCAAGAACAAGCTCCAAGGAAGCAAGGGAAGCAAGGAACGTGGACAGAAGCTGGAGAAGAAGATGAAGAACCCTTGATCAGCCAAAGGTAAGAAGGAGCAAAGTAAAGGGTAAAGCACGGGTCAACAAGGTCAAAGAAGACGGCTGCAGGGGCGGCGCCACTCACCGCGGGGCGGCAAGACCAACCTCGGCCAGAGCTAATCTCGGCCAAGGTCCGGTCTCGACCCGAAAGACTACGGCTCTTACAAGTGATCCAGAGGGGTGATCCGCTGAGGGCTCCGTACACAGGGTCGATATCGTGGATTATGGGGTTTTATGTTGTACGGATATGTACTTTGATTTTGTACTCAGCGGTTACTCTGTATTACTTTTTTGATATGTATGTGTATATATATATATATCAGTTTTATGTTTTGTTTTAATCTATTGGTGCCTTGTTGTAAGATTCAGTGAACTTGTTGTCAATCTAGGGTCAGGATCCATTGTGAGATCCTAGCCCAGTAGCACCTCAAGTCCTACGGATTTGGGGTGTTACAAATGGAACTTTCAAAAAGTTGTCCCTGAAAAATTTGGATTTGGAGAAAATTTTAAGAATTAGATTAATGAGTGTGGTTCAACAATCCCTTACTCCATATTAATAAATGACTCTCCGACTATAATATTCTCCCACAAAAGAGGTCTCTGTTAAGGAGACCCCCTATCACCTCTTCTTTTCAATTTGGGCGCGGAGATATTGGCTAGAAACATACAAGAAAAAAAAACTTGTTGTGATAATCCAAAGTCTATTGGATTCCCTATCACAAAAAATGGATCAACAGTCTCTTTCTTAGCCTTTGTGGACGATATAATATTTTTTTACAATGGCTACACTAGAAGCAATCAACAAAATTCTATCGGTTGTAACTTATTAGTGTGCAATATCTGGTCAAGTGATAAACTACCGTAAATCCGCTTTCCAAACTATTGTCAACGTTGACGCAAACAACAAAAGAATGAACCAAGCGCACCTTGGTATCACAACATCCACAAATCTAGAGCAATAGTTCGGATGTCCGATAATTAATGGAAGAGTTAATAAGGATATATTTAATTCTGTTATTCTAAAATCAAAACAACAACTCATAAAATTAAAAGCATCGTCTCTTTCTCAGGAGGGAAAACAAATTTAATAAAAGCAATCTTAATGTCAAGCCAAGTTACATAATACATGCATTCATGCTTCCTACAATCACAATGAACTAAATTAAATTAACATAAACTTTGTTTGGAACAAGGGACCAAATTTCCATCCATTTACCAGCTGAGATAAAATCTGGAAACCGAGATCACTATGAGAAACTAGAATTAGAAAAGCAGAAGATATGAACAAAACGTTACATATGAAACTTTTATGGAAAATCCTGACATATCTGGACAATATCTGGGTCAAAATAGTAGAAGAAAAATACTTAAAAGGTTCTTGCTTTTTTGAACTACAAATGTGGAAAAAGTACATCTTCGCAATGGAAGAAATTTGTTAAAGTAAGAGAAGATTTAAAAAAGGCCTTGATAGCGTGTGGGAGATGGCAAGGCTGTAAGATTTTGCAAGAACAATGGTTTATAGACAAACCACTTCAAGACCTTGTGAGTAATAAAAACTTGATTAACTCTACAGACCTAGTTTGTACTTATATAATGGATAAAAAAATGGAATCATAAACTCATTAACCAACTGGATACATTGTTACCAAATGACATTATCATAAAAGTTAAAAACAATAACCTTCCCAGAAATGACATAAGAGATAATATATATTGGACATCTAATGAACAAGGATGGTACTCCACTAAATCTTCTATGAAAATGATCCAACAACGGAAAGTCGGATTAACCTCATATAAAACATGGATTTGGGAAGTCGATGTAATGCCTATAATTAAAAACTTTATCTAGAAGTTGTCCCTTGATGGAATTCCAACAAAAGAAAATCTTGACAAGAAAAAAATTTCAATTGTGATGCATTGTGAATTATGTCATCATCATACATAAAATGCTAAACAACTTTTCTTTATGTGCCATATACTATCCAAACTATAGATGATGCGAAAAACTATATTTATACTATATAACTATGACATAACAAATCATAATAAAATCAATATTCTCTCTGAATTAAAAGACAACATTTCTCCAACGGAATTAAGACAAGCAATGGTCATATGGTGGAACATATGGTTGGCTAGAAATCAAAACATATTCAATAAGAAAAAGGCTCCACAAAACCCGAAGCAAACTATATTAAATAAAATAAACGATTGGGATAAAGCCAATATAAAACTATGTATGGACAACGTCGAACTACCGAAACGGAGAAGAAAAAACAAAAACATTAAATGACAAAGACCAAGGGAGTGATATGTCAAATTAAACTTTGATGCATCCGGAAACTAGTCGAATCAATATGTTTTTGGATTCATCATTCGAAACAACCTTGCAATTCCAATGGCTGCAGGGAAAGGAAGATAAATTACAAATTTTGCTTTAGAGGCAGAAGCTTACACTCTTTGGGAGGGCCCACAAAAGACGACAAGTTATGGTGCTACATCCATTGAGTTTGAAGGAGATAATTTGATGCTCATTAATTCCATCAACTAAGTCTAGAAACCACTGTGGGAGACAGACATGATCATCTCAAATACATCTTATATGATCTTTGGTTTCAAGCAATTTCAATGATCATTTCAAGGATATTTCAGGGAAATAAACAATGTTGCTAATAGACTCCGTTGCTTGGACACAACTCAACCGCATATGATGATGCACTAACATATGACGTTAAAGACCTCACTCGAAAGAATGATTTAGAACGGCCAGTTTTTAGAAACTGACCCACCTAATATTCTTACTTTTGTTTAAAAAAAATGAAATACAAACCTAATAGCATAAAAACCGTAATAATATATTAATAGGAAATTTGTACATAAGTACCACGTACATCTTGAAACCGGAGGATAATGCTTACTGCTTAGAGGGGGGAGCCACGACATAGACGCATGTAATACAATAAGAATGGATGTCTAGAAATGAAACCGTTAGTTTGCATGCACGTCCGGCATTTAGGGTGGTGCTTGATAATGTGCCAGAGGTTTGAACAAAGTCAAACGTTAAGAAAACTGATTCGGCATGTATGACTAGTCGATATTGTCAAGTTCACAAAAATCGTGGATGCCAACTTGAGATGCAATATTGATGACGATGACCGGGTGATGAGTGGATGTACCTTTATATCACCCGACCATCACCTAAAATCTTCTTCCGACCATAGCTTTTGTCACCTATACCTGTACCCGTCGGGTGAACGGGTGGATCGGATTTTTTCGGGTAAAATTAACCCGTTTTCTTAAGCTACTATTCAACCAAAATTTTAAACAAAGTGAAATTTAGCAAGCTAAAATTAAATATATGGCTTAATATGGTTTAAGCCTTAACAACAAACATGGTTGAAACAAAAATATAAATCCGACATATCTTACATACCTCCAAAGTATATAATGAACCAAAATATTAAAAAAATCAAAATAATTAATTCAAGTAGCATTCCACAAAGTTGGCTTCAACTCTAATCATAAGCTCAAAGTTGACACACTATATTTGATCGACTTCTTAAAATTTTGTATGTTACAATACGCTTAAAATCACGGAACATAAAAATTAGTAGTGTTGACAAGATCATAAAGGCAAATAAAATAACAAAGATTATGAACTCTAGAGTTCATGAAATTTTGATTAGAAACATATATTATCGAAATAATTAAAATTATTTATTTAAAAAGTACTTTATCCATGAAATCTTATATATCATTAATATACATACAAATATATATATATATATATATATATATATATATATATATATATATATATATATATATATATATAATAGTATGGGTGTGAGTGCGGGTGATGAATATGAGTACGGGTGATGGGTACGACTATCACCATCGGTGATGTCATTGAAGTCGTTTCGTTGGGACTTGCGGCGGATGCTACAGAAGAGAAGCAACCTACAGTCGGATCGGCTTCAAGAAGGATAACCCAAGTGAACTGTCTGGCGTTTTTTGCCTCTTTGTTAAGAGAGAGAAGCAACACGCAAGCCAAAGACTACAAATCTCCAATCAAGCCTTGCGGCTTTGCCCCTTTGTTTTTCCGAAAGGAATTTTTGGGTAAACCTAATACGTCGGATTCAATGTGTCATATCTAGGTTTAATACCCCGGAGTTAACATCCGCAACATCTTCTTCAAAAGTTTAGATTTAATACGACGGGCAAAAGGTAATTGTTTTTTCATTAGTTCATTCTTCCACCTTTATTCCCCGGATATTGAATTATCCAGGGTATAAAGTCCTGGATCTTTTTTTTTTTGAAAATTTCAACAAGGGTTTATACATCATAATTTGGACGCCCGGGATGTCTTAGGGTAGTATAATGTAAATTTTGTAGTAGTGCGGGTGATGGGTCTTGAGATGCTCACTTATACTGGACCCATCCCATCACCTGAGTTTCATCTGCATTTTAACGGGTTCTCACCCATTTTTTCGGAATTGATTTTAAAACATCCATCGAATGTGGATGGGATCATCACCCCTAGATGCAAACAAGTGGTTTTAATTGACATAACTGTAGTTCAATCTTCCATAGTGACCACACGCTTCACCTACACCGATGCAACATCCGATCTTATTTGTAGAATTTTTGACTGTCAAGATTAACTCAATCAACATTGTCAAGTATCTGAGTGTGATGGGGTGTGGGAATGACGTAACATATACCATATTGCCTTGTTGAGGGATCAACTTTTATCCCACTCTGAACGAGAATACCTCATCTGCAAAGTAGTCTCAAATATGTATCATGTAGTCCCTTTACCCAAATATTCGAAAATGTAACTAAATTCAAAAAATAACAGCTAGGTTAAATTCGAATCAAAGATAACTTTCTTAATAGTATTACAATCAGATAAAAATATATCATGATCTATTCAAAGCTTAAATATTGATTATTTTTATTTTAAAATTTTATTCAACTTTAATTTAGAAAATATATAAAGTTGTAACAAAAACTCTAAAAAATGTGCACTTTTCGAAAAATCTTGTTTGTGTACATGGATTTTTTTGAAGCACGGCATTAAACCACCCATAAGTTTGAATCAAATATAGTTTTCTTAATAGTTTTCCTTCACAAAACCACCTTTATAGTAAATATGTTTCGCAAACAACCAACAAATCCCCTACATGTGTTAATTTTTGCTAAAGCGAATTCCTTTGTCTTTCCCCTCTTCTTCCTACATTTATTGGCTGCTAGATTTATAAAAATAATGACCTTGTTTGGGAATATAGGCTAATATAAATCATGTTTAAAGGTACACATAGTAATTGAAGGCAGTGATGAAGATGACCAACGGGCGCGCAGGCACTCGTCCAATCTAGAGGCATGCATACCATGGGTTGATTTAGCTTGATCGGTAGCGGTTGTGATTCAACTTGATTATCAGAAAAAGGAGATTTTGTGTTGCGTTCTCTTAACTAAAAACATAATTAATTTATCCTTGTCTAGATCCATAACTTAATAGGAGAATTTTATAAACCCTTGTTGAAAACACTAGACGACATATTGTCTAGTTGAGCAAAAGGTCGAAAAAGATCGGAAGACGACCTAACCGTCATCTAGCCACAATACAAGAAAACAAGAAACACACATAAATACATCAAAGAAACCCGTAAGCAAAGAGATCTCCAAGAGAAAGTAGAATGATTCAGTCAGCATGAAGCGTGAGCGCAACATTTGTCTCTAAAGAAAGTACACATGTAGGAAGCTTAAGGAACAACTGTGAACACCTCATGTTTGGAAGAGTCTTCAGGAGTCGATCACAAATCCGCGTCCCCTCCGAGATAAAACTACTCGAGACACCACCATAAAAACAACATCAAACTAAGAAGACGACTGTGAACACGAGGTCTTGACATAAAAATGTATATAACTTTTGAGTGTAAAATATTAAAAAATTTATAATGAGAATAATATAAGAAGCAAAATTGTTTGAAGTTATAGTTGACAAGAATTACATCTTTAACTTTGGTTTAGCTAGTGACGAACTTATTATCTTATTCTATTATATTTGTTTTTGATGATTGTGTGTAATTTAAAACGGATTCAATAAAAAAAAAAATTCCTTTAATTTTGTTTGCAACGTTTAAATGTAAATATAGGAAACTTCGACAATTGGACCAAAAAAGCCCAATTGAATACTTCTGAGTTTTGAGAGAGGGTGAGAGACGTAAGAAATAAGTCGGAAAACCTAGTGGCCGATTTTACTTATCAAATTTCATGGAACAACGACGCCGCCGCCGCTAGTGCTATAAGCCGTTGAAACAAACCCTAATTCCCTTCCCTTTATAAAAACCTCTAGCCCGATCTTCTTCAACTCCACCGTCCTCACTCTCTTGCAGTAGTTATGTTCCCTGTCTAAATTCTTTATGTATGTCTTTTGCACTTTGGGGGACGATGACGATTATTTCAATGGTCTCGTTCGTCGTAACGGTAATCGAATTTCGTTTGCCTTGCCGACCAACCATAATCTGAGTCCCTCTCACTCTCTTTTCAGATCTGAACTGATTTTTTTCACAAGTTTTGATTAATTGTTGCCAGGTTTTTTTTTGGTATCGGCCTATGATTCAACGATTTTAAGACAAGCATATGTCTGAATTTAATCCATGTAGACATATCTAATCTTCTCTATGAGGCTAATTTTTCTTAATCTTCTTCATCTGTATCTTTCGCGAACCGATTTTATCTTGTTCATTGAGGAGTGAAGGTATTGTCGTCCCGATTTCCTTCTTGAACTTTGATTGTGAATGTTTATCTTTATTGTGGATTCAATTTGGAGGATGTTGGATTTCGTGTGATGATCTTATGCATAGTTCAGATGATAATCTGTGATTATAATAATCTTCATTAGTCTTTCGCTCCTATCTGACGGGATCCTCCTCCTTTGACCATTTTTGATTATTCGATTTAAATGGATGGTTCAGATGTACTATTTAGTTTCAAAAGTCAAGTTTCTCGGTGATGATCAAAATTGATGACGAGTCTGATAATCATTATCCATTCAATACTGACGACAACCGAGGCATTTCTCTGAGAGAAAATCTTATTGGCTTATTATTGATCTTGCGATCTTTTGAATTTGAACATTAGCTTTCAGAATCACACCATTCATTTGGTTGATGTGCTCTGTATTTCCAATCAAAGGGTTTTCTGAGCTGAATCAAGCGGTAAAGGAAGTCATATGAATCAAGTTGAAAAAGGGACAACTCTGTTTAACTCAAATCGAAAACAATAGAAGAGCCCCTACAATGGACATGTTCCTTTCTATTGTGATAGATCCTATTTGGTTCCATTTGGCACAAATCCTGTCGATCTCAGTCCTATCTCCATCTATATGGATTTTTTTTGTGTGATTAAGAGTAAAAATTTAAGAAAAATAAATAAATTAACGTGCAAGCGGGATTGGGTCTGTCCTGTCTCGATCAGTGGTATTTAAACTAAAATCCCGGGACTAGATGATCTCAACCCCAACCCGTGTCATGTCTACTTCTAATTTTAGGTGATGGATCAGATGTCGTCAAAGATCATTATATGACCCACTGCTATCCTCATGACTACTTCAAGTTATGGTTTTTTCATATCGGTTGATTTGGCTTTTGGGTTAATTCTAAAGGTGTCGCTTTATCGGGTTAGATTTATTGGTTGTGTTGCTTCGGTCACTTTTGCTCGGCTAGTTTCAATATAATATTACTTTGGGTTGGTTTAGATCGAATTGAGTCAAATTAGTGACGTACATGATTTGCTTGTAGGTGAAAATCAAGTCAGCTCGATTTGGTTGGTTTGGACCTGCATTTGCCACAAGTCAGTGACAAATGAGTGAAATTAGTGCCATACATGATTTCTCACTGGGAAAGCATGGGGATCGAACAGGAAGAATGCTCCAACAAAAACACAGGTGTCTCCCTGAACACCTGTCTAAAAAAAGTACCTAGGTTGCCAATCATCAACGGACGCGTAAACAAATCTATGTTTTGAGGATGTTATTGTTTAAATCTAGACACAATTAACTAGATGGAAAGTGACCGTTGATGATTGGTTAATTGTGTCTAGATTAAGGAGATGAAATAAATAAAAGCTGTTGGTGTTTGGTAGGAAGAGAAATTATTATGGTATAAAGGGTATTAATATGAGTGAAATTACTAAAAAGACATGAAGTAAAAAATAAATAAATAATGAATGCTATCCAACCGCCGTATGTGATTTGTCCTAGGAAATTGGTGTTAACGTGGTGCTTAAAGGCCGACCTACTTGTGTTTATTTATAAACTCTCCAAGGGAATTGGTTTAATGTTGCTTTCTTGCGTTATTCTCTTTGTTTCATATGTGTTATTCATCAATTTGTTGCAGCTTATGATGTATGTGAACTTAAATTCAGTTCAACAAATGATGCACTCAATGGACTGCTACATTGTGTCCTTTTGTGAAGTAGATGTGTTTGTTTATTTGTTTTAGGTCTTTACAAATTTATTTTCTTCTTGCGTATTGAAGCATGGAATTAGTTACAAATTTATTTTCTTGTTTACTGAAGCATGTTCTTCATTTCAACGGAAAAATCTAAACATAATGATAGTTAAAGATATTATTGTGGACTACTTTTTCTTCCTTTTTTTGAGACATCGTTGTTATAACCTCTTAATGTCAATATCCAAGGAGGAAAGTCACGCCAAGGCTCATTACATGGAATCAAGGGAAAGTTCAAACTTGACAATGTTGTTAAAAACTCTTAGTTGTGCACTTGTAAAATTCTTCCTCACTTATAGTAAATCAAGAGAAAGATGCCTCTAGATGTCTTGATGTCTTGGATTCTTGACAGTGAATTGTACAACTTTGTTGCATACATCCAAGCTTGTGGCCTCCTTTAACCTGTAGTCGACAGACACTTCACAAGCTGCCAATGAATAATCAACAAACAAGAAAGGTGGTAGTTGGAGGAATACCCAACAAACTAATATTGCTTGATTTTAAGACTGACAATCAAAATAAAATAAAAAAGTACAAGTCAATTTGTAATTTGAAGAAAAAAACATCATAATTTATTATGTGAAGAAGACACTAATAACCGTTTCACCAAATAGACAAGAAGGACAATGTAACCAAGAAAGTGTATGTTGAAGCAAGTAAATTTATACATATCAACAATGGCGAATTAAAGCGAGTAGAAGAATAAGAGAAGGAAAAACAACTAGAAGAAGATAGGAAAGAGATGAAAAACCTAAAATATGCAATAAGATAAGGAAGGAGATGAAACTACCTAACATCCCAAGTAATTATAAGAAGAAGAGAGGGGATGAGACGAAACTACAGAGGGGATGAGACGAAAACTACAATGGTGAACTCCAATATCAGACGATTAACAAGCTAGAAGAAGACGACCTACCTTATAGTTTCGGGATGAAGTTAGACAAAGATCGACGATAGAGATGAAAATAAGGGATAATTTTCAATTTTAACTGGTATAAAATAAGAGTCGAACAATATTGTATTAATTTTGAATTATATATAATTATGGTGGCATGTAAATGTTTACAAATTAAGATTTATATTACATATTTAAAAAAGACAAACTCAATATATGAAGTCTCTTAAATTATACGGTCAAGATTTAAAATAAATATAGTGTAGTCAGATATATAATCTACTTTCTGAATTTATTTAGTGGAAATATAGTTTCATATAGAAAAGTATATACACAATTTTTAAAAATCTAGTGTAGCTAAATATATAATCTATTTTAAAAAAAAAATTATTTGTTAAATAATTAGTGTTTCTTCATTTTTTTTGGTCAAAAAAAAGAATTTACTTATTTAATTCATCAATTAAAAATCTAGAGTTTTGAATTAAAGGCCACTTTCATGATTTTAACTAACGATTACTAAACAAAACAAAAATTGTCTAGATATTTTGTCATATGTTTATTATCATATATAATACAAATTGATGACAAATATAAAATATAATATAGTGCTTATAAATGTACATAAAATTATAATTGATAGAAATAGATAAAATCATTATAGTCGAAAAAACCGAACTTTGACATGTTCAGTATCGACTCACACATTAACGAGTCTAACCTAGATATTAGACAAGTTTTAAAATATATTTATTATCGGATCGTTTAAAAAATATATTAGACGAACCCGAGTTATCCGAATAATGTAAAACTCACAAAAATCCAAAAATTAAGATATCTAGGTAACAACTGTCTGGGTAGTGTAGTCGGTTATCACGCTAGTCTCACACACTAGAGGTCCCCGGTTCGAACCGGGCTCAGACATTTTTCTGATTTCTTTTGACCTTCACTTGGAATATAACTAAAGATCTTCCGTTAACAGCACAAGTCGTTGTAGTATAGTGGTAAGTATTCCCGCCTGTCACGCGGGTGACCGGGTTCGATCCCGGCAACGGCGATTTTGTTTTATCTTCTTCTGTTAGTTTCTTTCCCAGGCTTTGTTTTTCTTTGAGGCTCAAATTGTTTAAGACGATAATGCAATGAAATGGACACCTAATGACGCAGCAACCTCAAATTACGATATGAAGTCAGTATAATAGATGCACCGAACATCGAACTGAAACTGAGGTATTTTATTACTACTCAAGAATCACAAATTACATAAGAAAAAATTACAAGTGCTGTCTCATCTTCTTTGCCTCCACCACTGCTACTTGTTCTTCAAGGAACCATTTACTTTTAAATAATCTAATTCTCTTACCCCTCTATATAAACATGAGAAAACAAAGCTGTGAATTGTTTTTTGTTGTAAATGATTATCCTAATACTAGTTATATGTATGCATCTTAAATCTTAATGGATAGTATATATAGACATATATAGTTCAGAGGGTGAAGACAATAACCCTGCATAAGTAACTCTTGAAAATTAATTCAACTTCTGAATGAGCAAATTAAAGCTGTGAAATTAGATGAAGAGGAAGAAGACGGTTCTCTGCTGAGCCGACACAACCTCATCAAGGAAGAAGGATTTCTGAATCGGAGCATTGACTCGTACGTTGTTATATTACCATCTAGTCCTCTGAATTAAAAATCACAGTAAACGTAATTAGCATGCACTCAATTTACAATAGCGACAGAGAGATTTTTTTAGTCAAAAGGCTGGAAGTTGGGTTTAGAAACAAAGTTGATCTCAGATTGGAATTCAGCAGGTCGATATGTGATCCAAAGAATTCAGGAAAACAGTGTATATGATGGATTCGAGGGACAGGAATCCAATTTCAAGTTTTAGATTATGTGAGCGCTTCTTTCCCACATCGATAAAAAACGAGCAATACGAAGTGGTTTATATATCCCAAAAAGAGAATAATTGTCACGACCTTACTTGAACAGGATCTGTTCTATAGGCTCGTACCTCTGAATCCTTAAACTCTAAGGAGACAGGAACCAAGTCTGGTGGATGAACTGGACCATGTGACCTGAGCGTGATTAACGGCTTCACGGTTCTTTGTCCGTGGCTGCTGTAGAGGATCGTTTCCGTACCTCTCCTACGGGGTCGGGGAATGGTCACATGGTTGTCTGACAGATTTTCTTCTTTTTATTTCATCGACGTGTTTTATTAACTTCTTATTTCATCGATCAACTTATCCATTAACGTGTTATGTACAGTTTTATTAGCACGTTTCTTATTTCATCGAGTCTCAACTTATCCCATTAACGTGTTTTATTAACTTCTTATTTCATCGAGTCTCAACTTATCCATTACGTGTTATGTACAGTTTTATTAAGCACGTTTCTTATTTCATCGAGTCTCAACTTATCTCATTAACGTGTTTTATTAACTTTTTATTTCATCGAGTCTCAACTTATTCATTAACGTGTTATGTACAGTTTTATTAAGCACGTACCATATAAAGATAAGTTTCAACAACGTCATAGTCAAGTTTTAAAATATATTTACATGGGATCGTTTAAAAGTAAAACCGAACAACTCAACCCTCTAAGTATAATCTAGATCAATGAAGAAATAAAAAAATTAAGATATCTAGGCAATATCTGTCTGGGTGGTGTAGTCGGTTATCACGCTAGTCTCACACACTAGAGGTCCCCCGGTTCGAACCCGGGCTCAGACATTCTTCACTTTTCTTTTGACCTTCTCCTGCTGTAGTGTGTTGTTATTACTTAGATCTTTTTGTTAACATCACAAGTCGTTGTAGTATAGTGGTAAGTATTCCCGCCTGTCACGCGTTTGACCCGGGTTCGATTCCTGTCAACGGCGATTTTGTTTTTTCTCAAATTTTATTTAAAACGATACTGAATGACCAATATGGCAATATGGTCAACAAAAGGCCATCCATGATGAGTCATTTGTAATGAAATGAATTGGATGCTTGATGCAGCAACCTCAAAATTACACATCTTAAGGATCGGAATCTGAGCACTCATCCAGCAGCTCTTTCAACTGTTTCCTGAGTTCGTCTTTTATTACTACTCAAGAATAACATAAGAAAAAAGAGATTTACAAGTGCTGTGTCATCTTCTTTAGGTCAACCACAGGTAGGAACCATTTACATTTAAATAATCTACTTCTCCTACCCTTACCCTTACCTGTATATAAACATGACAAAACAAATCGTAAGCTAACTCGTAAAAATAACCCCTGATGAATCTTAACTGTATTACCTGACTACCATCAACTAATAATATGAACAATATAATTAATCTCCAATCAGCCTCTTTTAGCCTTTCAAGGTTGCTGTTCGGTTGAATTCTTATGCGCTTTAGACCCGAGCAATAGTAGGGGAAAAGGGCGGGTCAAGCACGAAACAAGGCGTGTGTTCTTCGTTTCCTTTCATTACTTTTTCCCTTTCCTTGTTCTTCTTTTCTTCAGAAACAGCTTCACTGAAGATTTTCACTTCATCCTCAACAAAGGCTTCCTTGGATCTGCATTGCAAGATTTGCTTCTGCTTTTCCTGGTCCACTGTGGATGACAATTCTGAGGCATGCATGATTGCAACACAGATGGCGAGTGCTTGTAATGCGAGAGCTGTGCATGGAAATCAACCGAATACTCTCCCATTCTGGTGAACTTAATTGTCAATGCTGGTGATTTCTCCTTTGCACCCTGTTGAAACAATTGAATAACCCATAATGAACAGATCAAACTGTTTTCCTAGTTCAAAAAGAATGCAACTATGGCATTTGGAATTCCAATCATCAAAAATATTTACGTGGCATCATCATTGGCAATAAGTAGTAAAATTTCAAGATCAAAACAAATGAAACTTACCTGAAGATATATATTGAAAGGTTGATTGTTTTGCAAAAAGAATTTTGTTTTTCTTTGCACCAGCTTCTTAAATTGTCGAAAACAATAAGAGGACAGGCCATATCCCAACCACCACAATCACAACATCCACCTTGCTCCACCTATCAAGCAACGGCGAAGGCCCTCTGCCATCACATGTTGGTAAGGTCAAAACTGGGAAGTATGAATATTGGGGCTTACACCCCATAGTTATGCGTTTACCTTCTACTTACAGTCTTACACTAGTTGTTTTACCTTCCACAAGTTTAAAACTCTTTTACCATAAAATGAGCTATGGGCTGATGTTTGGCAGGCCTTGAGTAGACACAGCCCATTAAACCACTTAAGGTCACCGATTGAGCAACAAAAAACAACTAAGCCCACCATCATCAATCATCATTATGTAGAATTTCCACAATACAATGTTACTTGTGGAAAAATATGCAAAAAGTTCAAGTGAAGGTAACAATGTAACATTTACAGATATCTAAACTAGCATATGAGCCACTGTGGTATACTCTCCATCAACTCAGACAACTCCTCCAGTTTTATTGCCAGCATCAAAACTCTACTTGAACGTACCTCACTGTTCTGGTTTTGTGATTCTTTTCACCACAAGAATTATTTTGATCTACACCAATCTTCTTTTCGTGTTTGATTCATCAGGCTCTTCTTCATCCAACCGATGCTTCTGCTTTTTGAGTCTTTCTAAAGGTTTATTAGATGTTTTTAAGCAGAATTTCAGATCATATCTAAACATCTAATCGTAGGATCAACAGCACAATTGATAGGCAACAATTGATTGTTCATAGGAAATACCTGTTGATGCGTGAAACCGGATCTGATCGGAAGATACGAAAGAGATGAGAGCCCCATGTGTTGCTCCTCTAGTTGGTCCACATGAGCCCGGTCAAGATCGCCCCTTTGGTTTCGACTGCTAGGACGAAGATCGCAAAGCGTGCAATCGAATTGCTTCGGATCAAGAAGTCAACCCTCTTAAAAACAAAACAAAACCAAACAAAATAAAACCAACTATTGGTTTCTTTTAATTTTCTTTTGCTCTCACTTTTTTCTCTCTCGTTAGTCAACAAGTGAGGAGAACTTCTTCTTCCTAATTAGGAGGAGGGAGTTACAAACCCAATTACAATTCTAACGTACATAATGTGTAACTCCCCTAATTAACCTCCCTAATTAATATCCACTAATTAATTATTTCACAAATAAATAATATGGATATATTAATAATATACAATATATATATATTAATACTCAACCATCATTCCGTTGATCTAGTCCGTCAACTCAAAGTGTGTGACCGCATAGGACCCGTTTATAATAGTTATGGTTTAACTTGTTTAAGCCCATTAATCGTAGTTGGCTTCTAGCAAAGCACTACGACTCCTAAAATAATCGGATTGAATTATCTCCGTTAATTGTCCTATTCCAAGTTTAGTCATTGCACATTAAATTAAAGGACACAATTCCTTCAATCTCCCACTTGTCCTTAAACAAGTGTGCAATATAAGATACCTTTGTCTCTTAATGTCTTATTTGACGATATGGTGACATTCATATCTAATGTCAAATGTGTTTCTTGAACTCCGAGTTTGAACTGTCAATTAAACGGATGATTACAAATAATCCATCCGAGCATGGCCATGCATTTTCAGTTCTCGCTCTTCAAGTGGCCGAGACACCAATCCTGTTCAATGTATCACAGTATACACGAACCAGGAGGACTTCTCCAATCTTGTATGACTATGGCTCCCACTCAACTTTTGGCAATCCTAACTACTGCCTTTATAACTCCCTTTTACGGAAAGCGTTTAACAGTGTCAAAGAAATACCAATCATCAAGTGAGACCACAACACACTCATGTCTGAGGAATCTACTAATCATGGTTTAACTTAAAACTCTACAATCTCTTTTGGAGAGTCTTAAGGTGGGTCAGTCTTACATGTATCATCCATACATATACATGTAAATGACTAGACATCTCCATGTCCTTATAGCCCATGAAACCTGGCGCTATCAGTCAACTTACAATATAGTTACTAATAAAATCATCCATGTCCATTTGATGATTTCGAACTATAGACTTTCAATAATTCAAAACTTCATTTCACTTAATGGGGTTTCATTCACCAGAACACTTAAAGTGATCCCATTTGTTAATAATGAATTATTTGGACATATTATTCAATATCGATCAAAACAATATATAAAATAAGGATGAAATATCATATATCATAAAATCATCAAGTCAAACATAAAACTAGTGTCCAACACTCATAAATACACAATGTAATATAAAAGCAAACTCAAAGCCATTCTCCAATGTGCTTGAGACCCTTAGCCCTAGTGTGACTCTCATGCTTGGGCCTAGGCATAGGCTTGGTCAATGGATCTGCAATGTTGTCATCAGTATGCACCTTACACATCCTAATGTCACCCTCAGTGATGATGCGTCGAATAAGGTGATACTTCCTCATAACGTGTCTGGATTTGGAGCTCGAACTCGGTTCTTTGCCTGGGCTATGGCACCATTGTTGTCACAATAGATGTCGATAGGCACTGAAATACTAGGAACAATACCGAGTTCATCCAGGAACTTCCTCATCCAAACAACCTCCTTTGCTGCTTCACTAGCAGCAATGTACTCAGCCTCTGTTGTAGAATCTGCTACTGTATCCTGCTTGGAGCTCTTCCAGCTCACAGCTCCTCCGTTAAGGATGAAGACATAACCCGATTGAGACTCAAAGCCATCTCGGTCAGTCTGAAAGCTTGCATCAGTATAGCCTTGTACGATCAATTTTCATCTCCCCCATATACTAAGAAATTATCCTTGGTCCTTCTCAAGTACTTTAGGATATTCTTAGCTGCACTCCATGTGCTTCTCCAGGACTTGATTGGTATCTGCTACACATGCTCAAAGCATACGCAACATCAGGACGTGTACATACCATGGCATACATGATAGATCCTATAGCAGAAGCATATGGGATCTGGTTCATCTTCTCAAGCTCAGCAGGTGTTTTAGGACACTGCGTCTTGCTGAGATATACACCATGTTGCATGGGTAAAAACCCCTTCTTGGAATCCTGCATCTTGAATCTATCAAGAATCTTATCAATATAAGTTCCTTGACTCAATCCAAGAAGCCTCTTAGATCTATCTCTGTAGATCTTAATTCCAAGTATGTACTCGGCCTTTCCTAAGTCTTTCATTGAGAAACATTTCTTCAGCCATTCCTTTACGGACTCTAGCATCGGAATGTCATTCCCAATAAGTAGTATGTCATCCACATACAAGACTAAGAAGGCTACATTACTCCCACTAAACTTCTTGTAAACACAAGGATCCTCTTCACATCTAATGAAATCAAACTCTTTGATCTTTTCATCAAATCGAAAGTTCCAACTCCTGGATGCTTGCTTAAGTCCATAAATGGACTTCTTAAGCTTGCATGCCTTTCCCATCATTTGGATCTTCAAAACCTTCAGGTTGTGTCATGTACACATCCTCTTCCAAAAAGCCATTTAGAAAAGCGGTTTTGACATCCATTTGCCATATCTCATAGTCATAATATGCGGCAATAGCTAGGATTATCCTAATGGATCTAACCATGACAACTGGTGAAAATGTCTCGTCATAGTCTATACCATGAATCTGTCTAAAACCTTTGGCAACTAGCCTTGCCTTGTAAACAGACACATTTCCATCCTTGTCAGTTTTGAGTTTGAAAATCCATTTGCTTTCCTATGGGTTTTGCCCCATTTGGCAAATCTATCAAGTCCCATACTTGATTTTCAAACATCGAATCCATTTCGGACCTCATGGCCTCAAGCCATTTCTTGGAGTCTGGACCCGTCACTGCTTGCTTATATGTAGAAGCTCACTATGTTCTAACATAAGAACATCAAGGCTTACATTCAAGAGAAATCATCATAACGTCTTGGTTGTACCCTTGGCCTTTCCGATCTACGAGTGGGCTCAACTTGTCAACAACTGAATCGGAACCATGATCCACAACTGTTTGTAGATCCTCTTGTTCCGGCTCTTGAATGATCTGAGGCCCTAGGCCTTCAAAAGTAATCATCTCATCAACGACATCATCCATGTCATCTTGTTGTTGAGTTTGTTGCTCTTCATCGTCTTGAACTGTTTCAAGATGAATATTTCTCCCACTTTGACTTGTTGGAAAGGGAACTCCCTTTCCAAAAAGACACTATCCCTTGCAACAAACACCTTTTGCTGAGTTGGATTGTAGAAGTAATATCCAAAGCTTCCTTTTGGATACCCTATAAAAAAGCATTTATCTGATTTTGGGGCAAGCTTCTCTGTTTGTAAACGCTTTACATAAGCTTCACATCCCCATATTTTCAGAAAAGACAACTTGGAACCTTTCCAGTCCATATCTCATATGGAGTTTTGTCTACAGTTCTTGACGGAGTCCTATTTAATGTAAGTACAACGGTAGTGAGGGCATATCCCCAGAAGGATACCGGAAGATCAACAAAACTCATCATTGATCGGACCATGTCTAACAAGGTCCTGTTTCTCCTTTCAGACACACCATTAAGTGTGGGTGTTCCTGGGGTAGACAACTGTGTTACTATCCCACAGTTTTTCAAATGATGATCAAACTCGTGGTTCAAGTACTCACCACCACGATCAGATCGAAGTGCTTTTATTTTCTTGCCACTTTGAGTCTCTACTTCATTCTGGAATTCCTTGAACTTTTCAAAGGATTCCGATTTATGTGACATTAAGTAAATATATCCATATCTACTCATGTCATCAGTAAACGTAATGAAGTATCTGTAGCCACCTCTAGCTTCTGTGGTCATTGGCCCACATACATCAGTATGTATTATGCCCAACAATTCAGTAGCCCTTTTATTGGTTCCTTTGAAAGGTGACCTTGTCATTTTGCCCATTAGACATGATTCACATGTATTAATGGATTCATAATCCATGTCTTTTAGAAGTCCATCTTTATGGAGCTTCTTCATGCGATTCACACTAATATGGCCAATCGACAATGCCATAGGTAGGCCTCACTCAAACTATTTGGTTTTTGCCTTTTTGTTATTTATATTATATACATCCGATTTAAGATCCAACACAAAAAGTCCATTACTCATTGGTGCACTAGCATAGAAAATATTGTTTCTAAAAACAGACATAAATCCATCTTTAATGCTAAAATCAAATCCCTCAGAATGTAATAATGCAACCGAAATAAGGTTCTTGGTAATGCATGGAACAAAATAACAATTATTCAGTTCTAATACTAAACCAGAAGGTAAAGACAGACTAAAATCCCCACGGTAAGTGCAGCAACACTTGCTCCATTTCCAACGCGTAGGTCTATCTCCCCCTTTCTTCACTTGCCTTTTATTTCTTAGTTCCTGCACATAAGAAATAATGTGAGCACCACAAGCGTATCTAATACCCAAATGGGATCATATTCTAATGTGAGAACATTTGTTGTCATTATTTCAATAACATAAATACCTGAAGTGCCGGAACTCACAGTTCCATTCTTCTTGTCTTCCAGGTACTTGGGACAGTTCCTCTTCCAGTGTCCCTTGGCCTTGCAGTAAAAACAATCATGATCAGCAGCCACCTTTGGCTTCTCACCACCCTTGGGTTTGGCAACTTGCTTGCCTTTCCCTTGGTAATTGCTCTTACTCTTAGCCACCTTCTTAAACCCCTTCCTTTTCATTCTTCTTTTTCATCAATAATATTGCCCTCATTTTTAAGCATGCCATGGAGCTCATTCATATCATGCTTCAGACCATTCATATGGTATTGCATTCTGAATGGTGCAAAACATCATGCAAGGATCTAAGAACAATATCAGTGGCCAACTCTTGTCATATGGGGTCCCCAGATTTTCCATCCTCTTAAAAAGCCCAGTCAGGCTAATCACATGAGGACTCACTGGTTTTCCCCTCTCAAGCTTGCTATCAAGTATAGCTTTGTGAGTCTCATATCGCTCTATCCTTGCCTGATCCTGAAACAACGTTTTCAGTTCAGTTATGATAGTATAAGCATCAGAATGCTCAAACCTCTTTTGCAAATCAGGCTCCATTGCAGCAAGCATGAGGCAAGTTACAGGTAATGCCTCAGACCTCACCCGAGTTTTTGTTGCCTTCTCCTCATCTGATGAGGTGTCGGTCACAGAAGGGATAGGGGTAGCTAGGACGTCCTCACGTCCCTCGGACCTGAGAATGATTCTCAGATTCCTTTCCCAATCAAGGAAGTTCGTTCCATTGAGCTTGTTTTTTCTCAACAATTGAGGCAAGAGAATTTCAAATTATCGTTCGACATTATCTACAGAATATAAATGACATACAAATCAGTATATGTTTGAAATTGCAAATACTTATATTTAAACAATTTAAAATAAGCAAAAGCACATTTTATTCAGTTGTTGTCGTCCCTTTGAATAAAATATTCCAAGATCCCATCCCAGACAAGACTCAACGTACTTTTGCACTGCCTTAAGTCCTATGTGTTCAGGGTAAGCAACAATTACTAATTATAACTCCTTATAATTCTTGGTTGATGATCCACATCCAATGCAGAAATCATCCCATGCCTCAAGATCCAAAACTTTGCCTTTTGGTCTCTCGTTGGGTACTACCATATCAAGGTTTATGAACCCCCGTATAGATTCACACCCTCACTCAGTCCAAGATTATGGAAGAACACCCTCACTTTTGTGAAGCCCATCCAACCAAAATCCAGAACTTAATGGGTTATGATATGGAAAGGCATTGCCCCAATTTACCTTTGGAACTTAAGTCTTTTTATTTGTCTTTTATTTATAAGTGAAAAAATGTCATAAATAAAAACAATAAAAAACTTAAAATAAAGCATTCAAAACGCAATAATTGTGATCCTAGTATGGCCCCTACGATGCAAAAAATAAAGATCTAATCTTCATAATCACTTCATCTTGTATCCTTCATGGATCTCCATCCTTGACCTTCTTATGTCTTGTACTTCTTCTTGTATTACAATTTTGAATTACTCTAATTGCATAAATTAAATTACAACAAAACAAACGATGCGCAGATCGTGTACAAGAAAAACATAACGATACACAGATCGTATTTATGGGTCATACTAGTCACCGTATGCAAGCAATATATCATAATATAAAACAAGCATAACAATATATCTTAATTTAAAATTAAATCTTATATGGTATTAATCAATATTAACCAGTAAAATGTAATAATTGGATTAAATTGTATGAAAAAGATATAATATCAAATATTTAATCTTAAGTGGGATTTCCTAACTTTTAGGAAACAATTAAAATAAACAATATCATAATATTATCCATCTTAATTTTATAGGCAAAATCTCAAATCACCGGCAAATATTTTATATCAAACATATTGTGACCTAACCAAAATTTTATGGAAAAATATTTTGCGGCATATATTTTATATCAAATATTTTGAGATCTAGCCAAATATACATACGGCAATCATCCACCGGTTCGGTCAATTTGTGGCCTTTCCATCACCTAATCGGATCGAATCTGACTCGGTTCGGTGGTATCAATTTCCATATCAATTCATACAATTTCATGTCTCAATTCATCAAAATCTCCATTTTAATTTTACATCTTTATCCATATAAAATTCACCACCAATTTAAATCAAGATCCGCATCAAATCATTGATCCTATCAATCTATGCAAGATGGCTCTGATACCAATTAAAGGTTTATTAGATGCTTTAAGCGGAATTTCAGATCATATCTAAACATCTAATCGTAGATCTACAAGCACAATTGATAGGCAACAATTGATTGTTCATAGGAAATACCTGTTGATGCGTGAACCGGATCTGATCGGGAAGGTACGAAAGAGATGAGAGCCCCACGTGTTGCTCCTCTAGTTGGTCCACACGAGCCCGGTCAAGATCGCCTTTGTTTCGACTGCTAGGACGAAGATCGCAAAGCGTGCAATCGAATTGCTTCGGATCAAGATGGTAGTCAACCCTCTTAAAAACAAAATAAAACCAACTATTGGTTTCTTTTTTTTTCTTTTGCTCTCACTTTTTGTTTTTCGTTAGTCAACAAGTGAGGAGAACTTAATCTTCCTAATTAGGAGGAGGGAGTTACAACCCATTACAATTCTAACGTACATAATGTGTAACTCCCCTAATTAACCTCCCTAATTAATATCCACTAATTAATTATTTCACAAATAAATAATATGGATATATTAATAATATACAATATATATATATTAATACTCAACCATCATTCCCGTTGATCTAGTCCGTCAACTCAAAGTGTGTGACCGCATAGGACCCGTTTATAATAGTTATGGGTTTAACTTGTTTAAGCCCATTAATCGTAGTTGGCTTCTAGCAAAGCAGTACGACTCCTAAAATAATCGGATTGAATTATCTCCGTTAATTGTCCTATTCCAAGTTTAGTCATTGCACATTAAATTAAAGGACACAATTCCTTCACGTTCATCGTCTCTATTTTCGGTTTGAGGCTTTCGTTCATATTTTTCAACTCATCATTCCTTTTTTCACTGATTTCTTTCTCCCGTTTGAGGATCTTATCCAATTTTCCAACCGTTAAATCATACCAGTAGCGATTCTTTCTAGTTTGATCCTATTTTTCTCATCTTCCAACTGATCAATCGTTGCTGCAGCGATTTCTCTTTCCAGTTTGAGGCTATCGTTCTCACTTTTCAACTGCTCAATCTTTTTTTTTCAGATTTTCCAGATTTGCCTCAACCTCTTCTTCCCCTTCAGCAAAATCATCTTTCTCCTCAACTAGCACGTTCTTCTCACTTGTTAATTCTTCTCCATCTTCAACGCCTTGTAATTTGCCCACACTTATTGTGCCTTCTGACAGAGTGTCAATCTCTCTTTTCATGGTGTTTAATGCAATTTCTTGAGTTCACCTATTTCAGAATCTGCAATTTCTTGAAACAAAATTCACGCGGAGCCACTCAAGCAGGCAAGTAGAAAGAAAGATATATCATCTCATTGAAAACATTCACTCCCTAATTCAACCTTATACCTCAAATGCACAAAACTAGAAAGATAAATTTACGGAAAATTACACCATGGACTCAAACAAACCACCAAACCATATTTTTTATGAGATGCAGAAGAATCAATAAGAAGTTAATCTCCACGTACCGGAACGGAAAATCGGATTGAAAATTACGGTCCGGTCCTGAACCGTAATTGTAACATTCCGGTCTGGTCCAGTCCTTGATATTACGGTCTGGTCCGGTTCTGGACCGTAATGTTCAAGTCGGGACCGTAATTTACATTTTTAATATTTTTGAACAATAACTGCATACGGTCCGGTCCAAACTCGGACCGGATTTAATCCATACAAACAAAAAAAAATTTAAAAAATAAAAGATTTATACGGATCGGACCAATTAACGGTCCGGTCCATGGACCGTCTCATACGACAATGAAACGGTCCAGTCCAGCCCGTGGGTTTACGATCTGGTACGTAGGTTTACGGTCCGACCCGGTACGTGGGTTTACTGTCCGGTCCATGGAACCGTCTCATACGACAATGAAACGGTTCAGTCCAACCCGTGGGTTTACGATCCGGTACGTAGGTTTACGGTCCGGACTGTTTG
Organism: Fagopyrum tataricum; assembly: GCA_002319775.1. NCBI lineage: Eukaryota > Viridiplantae > Streptophyta > Magnoliopsida > Caryophyllales > Polygonaceae > Fagopyrum > Fagopyrum tataricum. The sequence goes on along the minus strand of CM008281.1, from coordinate 13,260,515 downwards.
AACAACTCTGTCCGGATGTTTCACTTTCATTAGATCATCCTTAATAGAGGTGATTGTCACTAATCCAGAGATAGGTTTTATGTATACGCTGAATATAGTGTTTTTAGATGTGAAGAATATTTTATAAAAGTTCCATATATATATATATATATGGTCGTTAAAATTTGCTTTGGTAGTTAAAATACGATAAACAACATTTTAACCACTAACGACCCACAAAATATTTAATGTCCAAAATTTAACGACCCACAAAGTTTTAACGATGACTATATTAATTATATATAAAAAAATTTTAACGACCAAATTTTCTCTATAAAATATAATAACGACCCAGTATGAAAATAATTTAACGATCAAATTTCTTATAAAATATTTAACGACCAAATTTAACCAACATTCATTCCATATTACAAATTTTAACGACCAAATTTAACGAACAATTCTAAACAATTTCCTCTTATATATATTTTGACGATGCAAAATATAATTTTTTAAAAATTTTAATTGACTCATTAATATATATATCTTATATTTGAAAGTCGTTACAATATATCTTAGGTATAATATGTTCGTTAATTTATGTTTTCTTAAATTTTACTTGAATCTTTAAAAATATTTAAAATATTCTGATCGTTAAAATATGAAAAATTGTTGATTTGAATCGTTATCTTAGAAATTGACTAGATTTGGATCGTTAAAATATATATTAGAGAAAATTGACTAGGTTTGTGTGGAAAGATAAATCGTCAATGAAGGAATGTACACTTATTTTTTCATTATTTTAGACATTAATTAAAAAATCTATAAATCTATTAGAGGAAAAAGGATACACTCATATTATTTACTAAAATATACTACTATATATGTCTTTAAATCATGTACGTTCATGGACTTTAATCTAACGGATCTTATTGGTTTCTATTCTCTACTCTAAGAAGTGTTCATACTTATATAAAAGTATTAAAAAATCATCACCGTTTCAAAAAAACTGAAAGTAGCCTAAGAGTTATTTTTTAGAGAAGGTAGGAAATGACCGATTTGCCCTGTTGGTCTTCAACCGTCTCTAATAACCCATTCCGAACCTCATTCATTCACATAATTTCAAACCGAAGAGGCATATGCATCTACACCTCCTTGACACACCCACTCCATCTAACCGGACAAAACTGAACAATGATCCCACACTACATGCCAGTAAGGATGAGCAAATGAATCAATCTCAATGGAATATCAGGATATTTGAATACAATTTTACAAATAAAATTTCACTTTGTGTCCAACCGAATATCCGGGACTTTCAACAAATCAGATAACTATCCACAAATATTTATCTTATCGTGCCATCCGGATTCGTAAACTTAATATGAGAGCATGATTTCAGCCGGATCGAATAATTATTCACTGATATTCAAATAGTATCTTTGATCCGATAGCTAATCTTTATACCTTTTCGGATTATCCCAAAGAATTTTTCGGTTTCCAGATGATACACCCTAATATTTCTTGTAAAATCCAAGATTTATTTATTCAATAGAAATTTTTGTAGCCATAACTCAATTCCAACCTATAAGATTTGTGCAATTGTTTCCATCTCATACAGACATGATTTGTGCAATTGATTTCTAGGTGCGTTGTCAGTCACATCGTAGAAATTCTTCAAATGTGCCAGCAAGGAACCGAGGTTTCAACTCCACAACAGTCTAATATACCTTTAAGAACTTTTCATTGTGGAACTTGAATGCCGTACTGGTGTTGCTGAGTTGGTAACCTACTGTGTGGCCCTCATGCTCCTTAGCCATGGTGTTAAACACTTCGTTTCAATTTTGAAATGAGGACACGGGTCTAAAGTATACGTAACAGTATCATACTATTTTGAAATATGCCTTCAACTTATGAGTTTCATGTTTTGGTAAGTTTCAGTCTTATGTATATAAAGATTTCAAGAGTCATGTTGAACTTCAAATTGAAATTTTCCGTCATTTGGAAATTTTATGAAAAAAGAAGTAATGATTTTTTTTTAATTCCCCATGTATCTGCATAAACAAATAATTCTTCTTTTTTTTCGTTATGCATGATAATCAAGGATATCAACTTTTCTCACACTCCGAGATTCATTTTTAATGTAAATATGAACAAAAATGTATCAAGAATGTCTTACCAAGGTACCCGTTAATATATATATTCCCCTCACCCTGTGATTTAGGTCATTTATCATGGTGATCAAAGGTTACCATCACGCTCTTCTTAAACACTCGTGAGATAGTTGTGCACATTAATGAAGCCCTTAATGAAGTGACTTCATGGATAAGGGTAACTGATAACATGAATTATCGACCTAGTTTAGTAGAGCATATAATTAGTTTATCCTTTTCCCGCATGCATGTTTTAGCCTTAAGTTGTGTTCTTTATACTTGTTTAATGCAACTTTGCGAGTATAGATGTCTACACACACTTTTGGTGTCTTTGTAGGTATTTTGGCGTGTTTTGGAGCTAAAGCGATGCACTTGAGGATCAGGCCTCGGGATGGACGCTTAGGAGCGATCACGCAGGCACGGGAAAGGAGGAAAAGACGAGCCAAGACGAAACGCACGAGATTGGAGCAATCTCGGTCGAGATCCACATGATCTCGGCCGAGATCCGAGCCATCTCGGCCGAGATCCGAGCCATCTCGGTCGAGATCCCAGAAATCTCGGCCGAGATCCGAGCCATCTCGGCCGAGATCCCAGAAATATCGACCGAGATCCGAGCCACCTCGACCGAGAGCCCATATCAGAAGTTTCTATCGATGCATCTCGGTCCCCATCTCGGTCCCGATGCATCTTGTTTATGCATTCTTCATTGAATTGATTGAATTGATTGTATTGATAATTGCTTCTTCCATTGAATTGATTGGATTGAAGATTGCTTTTGAAATGTTGATTGTTGGCTAGAATCATTGTGGTTCCAAGGTGAATTGGAATTTGTTTATACCCGGACTATGATGGAATAGCGCTTTATGCTTGGTTTGAATAGCTTTGAAATCCTAATGGTTGGCTTGTTCTTGAACCTAGTTAGAATTCATCTAGCTAGTAACCTAAACCGGAATTGAGACCTACCTGGTAATTTTCTGCTTAGATACTTGAGTGTTCGACCATAGGTAATAGATGTGAAAACCTCTATTGGGTTGAGTGTGCCTAGATTCCGTCCTAAGTAGGGTAATACCTGAGACTTACCCGGTAATGGTTTACCTTTTCCTTAGTTTGGAGTTTGGTTTGTTTAGAATTTCCTACCTCTCTACCTTGAGACTGTAATAGGTAGTTGGTTTGGAACTAGATAGTCTTGGGACTTACCCGGTAATAGACTATCAGTTTAGAAACGTTCTTCCCTGAAATTTGTTAACCATAGATCCCTTGAGAGATTTCCTGAATCCGTGCGTATAAACAATGACCTTGAATCCTTGAAATCCGCATTCTCTTTATTGATATACCTTTCGTTTGTCTGTTTTACTTAGTTTTCAATCAAATCTGTTATTTGATTGCGAACTCTACAGAAATCCTTCAAAACTCCTTTGATCTTTCTTCCCTTCTTTTCCAACCTCGTTCTTTTATTTTGATTTACGCTTTTGTGATCACATTTGCATTCCAAACATTTAGTCCTTGAGTTCGACCTAGGAATACTTACCCCAACTGTAATTGACCCATACACTGTGGGTTCGCTACAATTTGGGTGTTTATTTCTTGTTTACAAATTTAAAACATACCGTGTTTTTACTAACCTGTGAGCTTTTATCATTATTGATAAAACTTTATAGGGGCGTGAAAATAGCGAACAAAGTTTTTGGCGCCGTTGCCGGGGACAACATACAAGACTCCCATAGGTCCTACTCCTTATCAACTTATTTATGGGAAATCCTGTCATTTGCCTGTAGAGTTGGAGCATAGAGCATATTGGGCCATGAAAAGGCTAAATTTTGATATAAAAAAAGCCGGAGAAAAGAGGTTGATGGACATCAACGAGCTGGATGAGATCCGGATGAATGCATATGAATAGCGAACAAAGTGACTTCATGGATAAGGGTAACAAAGCATAACAAGTAAATATTTATCTTGTCTAATATACCTTAAATTGGGATTTTTTCTGTTTGGGCATTTTCTGTTTGTTCCATTGTTATACTTGACTTCTAAGTATAAACCTGTCAAGTTTGAACTTGTCAAGTATAAACCTAGGGTTGTTCCTATAGATAATGTAGGGTTCCCTTACTGTAGAGGATCGTTCATGCACCTCCTACGGGGTTCGGGATGGTCACATGGTGGTCTGATAAACTCCCCTTTTTTTTATTTCATCGAGTCTCAACTTAGCCCATTAAAGTGTTATATATTATTTATTTTATTTTTATTTCATCAAGTCTAGATTTACCTTATTAATGTATGATTATTACTTAGTGCTTTTGTTAATAGTACAAGCCGTTGTAGTATAGTGATGAGTGTTCCCGCCTATCACGCGGGTGACCCAAGTTTGATCCCCATCAACTAAACAATGTTCAACTACAACAAGAAGAATGATATCATATCATGGTAATATAAATGTCAAAATATGCGATCTACAAAATCTTTTTTTGTTCCGAAAATGCAGGTTCAAAATAGCAAATGACAATGAATAAATACTCTTGTAAGATGAAACGTCAGTCAAACCTGCTTGCATGTATATTTTGTTGACGGTACAAGTCGTTTTAATATAGTGGTGAGTGTTCCCGCCAGTCACGCGAGTGACCAGAGTTCAATCCCCGATAACTTAACAATGTTCAACTACCACAAGAAGAATGATATCATATCATCGTACAAAAATGTCAAAACATGCAATCTGCAAAATCTTTTTTGGCCCGAAGTTGTTGTAGAGGAACGTTCCCGCACCTCCTATGGAGTTCGGGATGGTCACATGGTGGTCTGACAAACTCGTTAATTTTTTTTTTCATTTTTATATTCATCGAGTCTTAACTTACCCGTTAACGTGTTATAAACTATTTTATTAAGCACATTCCATATCGAGCTAATATAGAAACTTACGGTTTTCTTAATGAAAATTTAAATTAAAGTAAAAAGACACTTATGGTTCTCGGACCACATTTGCTGTAGATAATCATCCCTGCACCTCCCACGGGTTCGGGATGGTCACATGGTGGTCTGATAGACTCCCTTCTTTTTTTATATCATCGAGTCTCAACTTAGCCATTAACGTGTGATATATTGTTTTATTAATTATTTATTTCATCCAGTCTCGATTTACTTTATTAATGTATTATTATTACTTGGTGCTTTTATTAACAATGCAAGTCGTTGTAATACAGTGGTGATGTTCCCGCCTGTTACGCTAGTGACCCGGGTTCGTTCCCCGACAACAGTATAATTTTCAACTACTACAAGAAGAATGATATCATATCATCATACAAAAATGTCAAAACATGCAATCTACAAAATCTTTTTGGTCCGAAAATGCATGTTCAAAAGAGCAAATGACAATGAATAAATACTCCTGTAGAATGAAACGTCAGTCAAAAGAGCATATGACAATGATATCATATATTCATATATTTTGTTGTATTTGGATCATTTATATATATATAGTAAGGATCCGGTAGGAACCTCTCTTAGGATAGGGAGTAAGAACCTCTAAGATCCATTAGATTAAATAATGAACGTTTATGATGGAAGATACATAATAATGTTAAATAGGAAGTTTCATCAGATTATTCAAATTTGGTTGAAAAAAAGTTAATGTATCTTTATAATAGGAAATATGATATATTATTTTTGGATGAACAAATCTTTAAATCGACATTAAATATACACGATAATTAATGTTCACATTTTTATGTTATTGTAGTTGTATATTGTTCTATTTAACGTTCGTTACTGAATATATTTGATCGTTATTATTATGTTTTACGGACTTCATATATATTGCCGATCGTTAAAATTAATATAGCCATCGTTAAAAAAAATTTAGTCGTTAAATTTGGGCGTTAAATTTGGTCGTTAAAATTTGATCGTGAAAATTCTATGAAAATTTATTATAAAATTAATTATTTTCATATTTGGTCGTTAATATATTTTATAAGAAATTTTGGTCATTAAAAATTTTATAAGAAATTTGATCGTTAATATATTTAGTCGTTAATATATTTTATAGAGAAATTGATCCTTAATAAATTTTATAAGAACTTTGATAGTTAAAATTGTTAAGATTGGTCGTTAACATTTGTTTTGGTTGTTAAATTATTTTCATATTTGGTCGTTAATATATTTTATAGGGAAATTTTGGTCATTAAATTTTTTATATATATAATTAATATAGTCATCGTTTTAAAATTTTGTGGGTCGTTAAATTTTATGCTAGTTAAATTATTTAGAATTGTTCGTTAAATTTGGTCGTTAAAATTTGTAATATGGAAAGAATGTTGGTTAAATTTGTTAGAATTGGTCGTTAAATTTTGTTTTGGTCGTTAAATTGTTTTAGGGGCAATATCAGTCGTTAAAATATAATATTATTTTCGTTAACAATTACTATATCATTATATGACTACAAGGTTTACGTAACGCAATAAGAATTTTAATTTTAATACTTAGCCAATTATGATTATAAATCTAAATTTACAATATAAAAATTTTGCCCATCCGGCCATCCCTATAATATTTCCGGTTCACGGAGGAAGGAAGAAGTGGGTGCTTCTCTCAAGGGCTTGTTGCGTCGATATGGAAGGACATGACAACAGGAGAGGAAGCCATCTCGGTGTGCCGTTGTCCCTGGTTCGTGAGGAAACTGTCGGTACCGGTCTGGGTTACATGGTACCGAAGATGGAGTGTAGAAGGTTAGAAGAGAGAGGGAGCTTTCAGTTTTTTGTTGGGATTGCGTGAACGAACGAATCTTCATGACGAAGAGAAGATCGATTGAGGAAGAAGATAGCCGGCCGGTTTCATATGGGACAATGAAACGGAAGTTGGACCTAAAAAAAAAGTAGGCCAAGGCAAGGAAACAGAAGTTGCGCCGTGGTTAAAAAAAAGGACCGGAAACAAGTTAATTAAACCGATTATTTTCGGTTTTGTTCGATGAAAAATCCGGTAACTCGACCGGCATTGGAATAAAATTTCCGGTTATTATAATGCATTTGAAATCCAACTGAGGGACGGTCGAAAAATCAGACCGGTGATGGAGCTAGGTTTCACTTGGAGTGAAGAGGAGCTAGGTTTCACTTCGATGAAAAAATCAGGCCGGTCGAAAAATCAGGCCTAGTGGTAATGGAGCTAGGTTTCACTTCGATGAAAAATCCGGTAATTCGACCGGCATTGGAATAAAATTATCTGACTATCATCAACAAATAATATGAACAGTATAATTAATCTCCAATCAGCCTCTTATGCGCTTTAAACCATAGCAATAGGGGAAAAGGGCGGGTCAAGCACGAAATAAGGCGTGTGTTCTTCGTTTCCTTTCATTACTTTTTCCCTTTCCTTGTTCTTCTTTTGTTCAAAAGCAGCTTCACTGAGAATTTTCACTTCATCCTCAATAAAGGCTTCCTTGGATCTGCATTGCAAGATTTGCTTCTGATTTTCCTGGTCCACTGTGGACGGTGTAACACCCCGAATCCACATGACTCGAGGCGCTAATGGGCTAGGATCTCACAATGGATCCTGACCCTAGCCTGACAACAAGTTCACTAGATCTTAAAACAAGATACAGATAGATTATAATCAAAATATCAAACTGTATATATATATATCAAAAGGTTTACAAAAGAACCGTTGAGTACAACCAAAATATATAACTGTACATACAAAATCCCCATAACCCTCGCATAACCCAATGTACGAAGCCCTCAACGGATCACCTCCTCTGGATCACTCTGCAGTTCTCCTAACCTGCAAAGGATCTACAACACGGTATAAAACCGTTAGCTAACCATACATATATATAGATAAAGCATAAGCAGAAACACACCTCAGAAAATCATAAACATAGAATCATGCTGTCACACATTTACCCGGTTAATTATCTTTATAACGTCCAACACTCAAATCGTATATATATGAATATGAATATATGTGACACGAGGAATATATATAATCCTCGCCTCTAGGTCCAATAGCCAGCTGGAGTGGTGCCTGGAACACCTCCCCGTGTACCTTATGGGAATGGAGAGTGCCCGAACCGTTTACCAGATCTGACCTGCCTATAGAGAACCTCCCAGACTCTCAGCGGGATGAAAGGGCAAGTTATCACGGCCCTACAATGGGCAATCACTAGACCATAGGTCGGTAATAATCAACATCACATGTTATCAAGCATATATCACACACCACTCATGCATACATCCAATATAGGGATGGTATCTAAGTAAGTCCTATGGACTTACCTCAATCTCGGAATAACCTCAACCACGATCCACTCCAAACTGGAGGACAGCACTGCCTAATAACAAGGCATAAAGAGATATCAAATCTCCCATCAATCAAAGGGGTCACACGTAGACCCAAGGGATCCATAAGGATCATATCCAACTTATAAACCTCGATAATCTACTAAACCTCAAAGCCATAACCGGCATATATCGATATCACACTCATCATCATCCTTATCCTCATACACATACCTAGCATGCTACTAACCCTCATACTAGGAAAGGAAAGGATCCATACTACTCTAGTAGATCCGGAACAAGACGCACCTGCGTGACAAGAGGGACGCAGGGGCGAAGCAAAGGCAACCGCAGGCGCGGCGGCACACTGGTGCAGGAGCGGTGACCGTGGCCGCGAGGCGGCGGCACTAAGATGCGGGTGCGGTGACAAGGTTCCGCAGGGGCGGCGTCTCACTGGCGCGGGGGCGGCGACAATGCAGAGCGTAATCTCCCGACTTCTCTTCCACTCGTCACGTGATCAATTTACGTCTTTATCATTCCACAGCCACAATCATACATATACATACACATTCCAACATCAACATAAGCCTAGATCATCTATCCTAAGCTAAGGCAAAGGAAAGGAATCAAAGAAGAAGAAAGAAGAAGAGAAGAGTAAGCTCACCTATGGTTGTAACCTAACCAGTCTGGAAAAGATCACAAACTCATTCAACTAGCTCCCAAGCTCAGCATAACCCACAACATCAACATCAAACCACCAAAGTCACACAAAACTCTTCCAAACCAAGGAGAAACAAGAACAAGATCAAAGAGAAGAAAAGAGGCAAGAAGGACGTGAGGAAGCTGGAAAAGTGAAGAAGAAATCCTTACTCACGAGCCCAAGAAGAAGCTTAAGGAGGAAGGGAAGAGAGTAAAGCACGGTCAAAGGGTCAACAAAGCCGGCTGTAGCCGCAGGAAACCGCAGGGGCGGAAATTCCTGGCCGCAGGGGCGGAACACTGAGCAAGCCGCAGGGGCGGCCTCTGGACCCGCAGGGGCGGCCTCTGGACCCGCAGGGGCGGCCTCTGTCCTATCTCGTCTCTAAAGACTAAGGATCTTACAGACGGCCATTCTGAGGCGTGAAGGATTGCAACACAGATGGCGAGTTGATGTAGGAGCATCTCTCAGCTCGACTTTACTCCCCTGCACATATGGGCCTATGAGCAAGAAGAGACGAGTTACCCAAAAAGAAGATCCTGACCGAGACGTGGAGAGAGACAACCGAGATCATGGCCGAGACTTGGAAGAGAGAATGGGCCGTGATCCACTTGATCCATATGAAGAAGAAGCACGTTGGATTACATTGGAAGAAAGAAGAATTCGGGCTAATTTAAGTGGCTAAATTAGGCCCAACTTGCTTCTTATTTAAAAGCCTATTCTTGGACATCTTTTAAATAAAAGATAGGCTTGCTTTTAATTAGTTTATTTTATTTTTAATTCCTTTTATTTTTTATCCTTGACCCGCAGGGGCGGCTCAGTCCTATCTCGGCTCTAAAGACTAAGGCTCTTACATCTCACCCCCCCTAAAAACAAGTTTTGTCCCGAAACTTGTGAAATCTCAAAACCTCTCGGACCCATATGCCGAGGTATAACTCTCTCTAATCAGTGCTACACGAGCAACATCATTCTGAATCTGATCCGGTGTCAAACCACTAACACTGCTTGGCTCATCCCAGCATAACGGTGTACGACATCTCTGTCCATATAGTGCCTCATATGGGGCCATCCCAATAGATGCATGCCAGCTGTTATTGTACGAGAACTCAACTAGTGGGAGATGATCCGTCCACACTTGTCCCCGGTCCAACACACAAGATCACAGCGTATCCTCCAGTGTTTGAATGGTCCTCTCTGACTGACCATCTGTCTGAGGATGAAACGCAGTAGTGAAGTGCAAACTCGTCCCCAAGGCAGTCTGAATCTGCTGCCAAAACCTCGAGGTAAATCGTCCATCTCTGTCTGAGACGATCGTCCTCGGTACCCCATGGAGTCTCACTGTCTAGTGTACTGCTCAGCTAATCTGCTCAAGGTGAGATTTCCCGAATAGGGATAAAACGTGCCGTCTTCGTCAGTCTGTCCACTATAACCCAGATGGCATCAAAGCTCCTGCTCGGTCTCAATCAAGTCACAAAGTCCATAGTGACGTCCTCCCACTTCCTCTGTGGAACAGGCAGTGGATGGAGTTCACCTCTAGGTCTGCAATGCTCAATCTTGACCTATTGACAGGTCGCACACTGTGCCACAAATCTGGCCACATCGGGCTTCAGCCCTCCCCACCAATATGAACGTCTCAAATCTTGGTACATATTACTCGTACCTGGGTGCATTGAATAAGGCGTACAGTGAGCCTCCTGTAATATCCTCTTACACAAGTCCGCATCAGCAGGTACACAGACGCGACCGCGGCGTCTCATCACTCCATCTGCTCCTATAAGGAATTGTGGTGCCCCATCCCGGGACATGATCTCTCGAATCCTCGTTAGTGTCGGGCAGGTCCCCTACTTCTGTTGGATCTCACTCAACAGATCAGGGAGAACCACTAAAGTACTCAGCTGGGCATCCTCATCAGGAAACTGGATGTCCAACTCTAACCAGATCAGGTCTCTCTGTGACTGATGCTGAACTGTCAGTCTCGCAATCGCCTTCTCTCGAGGCGTCTTGCTGCTCAGGGCATCGGCGACAACGTTCGCCTTCCCCGGATGATACAAAATCTCCATATCAAAGTCCTTGATCAGCTCAAGCCACCTACACTGGCAATTATTCAATTCCCGCTGCGTGAAAAAATACTTCAGACTCTTATGGTCTGTGAAAATCTGACATGTAGCACCATACAGGTAATGTCTCCAGATCTTCAAGGCATGAACTACTGCTGCCAACTCCAGATCATGAGTTGGGTAGTTCTCCTCATACGTCTTCAGCTGTCTAGACGCATATGCTATCACTCTGCCTCACTGCATCAATACACATCCCAAGCCTAGCTTGGATGCATCACTATAAACCACAAAATCAGTTGTGCCCTCTGGATGTGCTAAGATATGAGCGGAAGTCAAACGTCTCTTCAGCTCCTCAAAACTCTGCATACACTGCTCAGACCATACAAATCTGGTAGTCTTCCTCAGCAGACTCGTTAGTGGACGGGCAATCACAGAAAATCCCTCCACAAAGCGTCGGTAATAACCGGCTAGGCCAAGGAAGCTACGTACTTCCTTGACGTTCGTCGGTGTCATCCAGGCTACTACTGACTCGATCTTCGCCGGATCAACCTTGATCCCCTCGGCGGAAACAACATGACCCATGAATGCTACCTCTGGCATCCAGAACTCGCACTTAGAGAACTTAACATAAAGTTCTCTATCGCGTAAAACCTGTAACACAGTCCTCAGCTGTCCTGCATGTTCCTCTCTGCTGCGAGAGTACACCAAAATATCATCTATGAAGACCACCACAAACCGATCCAGGAAGTCGATGAATATGCTGTTCATCAACTCCATGAAGACTATTGGGGCATTCGTAAGCCCAAATGGCATCACTACAAACTCGTAGTGTCCATATCTGGTCTGAAAGGTTGTCTTGTGCACATCCTGCTCTCTCACCCTCAGATGGTGATACCCTGAACGCAGGTCAATCCTGGAAAACACAGTCACTCCCTGAAGCTGATCTAACAAGTCATCAATATGAGGCAATGGATACTTGTTCTTGATGGTCACCTTGTTCAGCTCTTTGTAATCAATACACAGTCTCAACGATCCGTCCTTCTTCCGTACGAAGAGGACAGGTGCTCCCCATGGGGATACGCTAGGGCGGATGAAACCCTTCTCAGCCAACTCCTCGAGTTGCTTCTTCAGCTCCAACATCTCGACAGGCGTCATCCGGTATGGTGCCTTCGAGATCGGTCTCGTACCATACTCTAAATCAATGTCAAAGTCCACACTCCTCTGAGGCGGCAAACTGGACGGCTCAGCAAGTACATCTGTAAACTCACAGACCACTGGGATATCCTCTAACGTTGGACTCTCCCCCTCCTTCATGGCATAAACCAGAAGGCCTCATAACCCTTTGCAATCAATCTCGCTGCCCGTATCGCACTGATAACCATGCCTGATTTTCCAAGGTCCCAACCTCGGAAAACCTCTATCTGACCTAACTCGGTAGAGAGGGTTACAGTCCTTCTACTTACATCTAATACTGTTTGATGTCTATCCATCCAATCCATACCTAAAATGACTTCTTCATGCACTAATGGCATGACAAAGAAGTCAACAAGTAACACACGAGTCCCTACAGAAATGGGACAATCACGGATCTCACGGGTACCTCTGACCCTACTACCATCGGGTAACCCTATACTAAAGGGTATCTCATCTGTCGTATCTAGACTCAGACGCTCAACACATGCATCAGATATAAAAGAATGTGTAGCTCCAGTATCAAACAAAACTCTGACAGGTAAACCATGAATCAGAATGGTACCTGTAGCAGTCGGTGCAACTGGCTCCTCTACAATCCTCGGCTCAAACACTCTACCCTGAGCACCTCTGGTGTCGGTGGTACTCCCACCACGACCTCTACCTCTACTCGGCCCAGGAGCAGATCCCTGAGTCGTAGGACGATCTGGGACCCTTTGTTGTCCTTGTGTCTGCTGCTGCTGAGGTGGTCTCTGCCCCCCTCCCGCTACACTAGCAAGAGAAGAACCCTGTTGTGATGAAGCTCCACCCCGTCTACAGAAGGTAGCTCTCTGACCGGGTCTGCCACAAGTGAAGCAAGTCACCGGCGGCCTCGTACACTCTGATCGCATATGCCCATACTCACTGCAGTTGAAGCATTGTATTCCCTTATCTGCAACCGGTGCAGATGAGGGGTAACTCTAGCGTCTCTGGCCTCGCTCAACACTAGCAGCTCCACCAGTACCACTGGTCTGCCCAGTACGTTGTCTCTTCTCAGACCCTCCGGTCTGAGAAGCTTTCCTCTGCCCAGCCCGCTCTCGCTCATAGTCAGAGGCTCATTCCTGATAGTCCATCAAGGAATCACAATGAAACCCCGCCATATAAGTCCGGGTAGCATCCCTTAGTCGTCGGGAGAAAATATACACATGTTGATCTACAGGAGGTGCAGTTGGACCCAACAAAGCCAGCTCCTCCTGGAATCTCCTGATAGCATCAGAGACTGGTACATCCTCGATTCCAGCTTCAAAAAAATCTCGCAGTTTCTCCCTCCTCAATGAGGCAGGGCAAAAAAGCTCTCTAATCATGGTCCTCATCTGATCATAACTAGTAACCTGACCCCGTACAGATCTCCACCAGTGTTGTGCCAAATCTCGAAATAGAGTTTGCACTAACTCTATCTGTCTGTTTGCAGGACACCTAATAGACTCCAGAGCTGAGTCTACATGTCCAATCCATAGCTCCACCTCTAACCTCACCTTCCCAGAGAAAGGGGGTACTCCCATCTGATGGAATGCCTTCAACCAAGTATCTGGTCGAGGCCCTCTATACTCCTCTGGAGCTCGAGCAATCTCAGCAGCATGTGCCTGTGCAACTGGCACCTGAGTAGCTCCATGGGATCTCTCAAATGATCCCTCCTGTGCCGGCAGATCAGGGGCACATCTACCTACTCTAGCGGCCTCCTCAACTCGTTTGATATACTCGCGGAATGTTGGTCCCTCCATAGAGACATGATTCGAGTCATCTGACCGGACTCTTTGTGATCTCTGTCTCCCGGCTGCTCCGTTCTCAGTCTCAGGAACGACACTCTCAGCAACATCCTCGTGAATCTCCTCCGCTGCATGCGAATCACCCGCGGGAATCCGACCCCGTCCTCTACCTATTGGATGAAGAGGGGGTCTACCCCTACCTCGTCAAACTGCATATAAGGCTCTAGTCCGAACCATCTGCAGGGTATATAAACCTATCTTAGAAGGCTATATATATACCATATGTATAGATATATATATATATATATGCTAAGATCAATCACACATCATATAAGGTAATATCTATATACATATATATATATATATATACTGTCGAGATCTGATGGCTTCTCGTACACGCTATCCCAAAACATTTGTACTCATTTCAAAACCAAAACCTTTTGAAAAGTCAGACCCATTCCGGGTTCTGTATATTTATCAATTCGACCTTTATTGCAAATTGCAAGTGCCATTGTTGTCAACCTAAGGCTCTGTACCAACTTTGTAACACCCCGAATCCACATGACTCGAGGCGCTATTGGGCTAGGATCTCCCAATGGATCCTGACCCTAGCTTGACAAAAAACTCACTGGATCTTACAACAAGGCACAAATAGATTAAAACCAAAACATCAAACTGTATATATATATATATATATATATATATATATCAAAAGGTTTACAGAAGAACCGCTGAGTACTACCAAAACATATAACTGTACATACAAAATCCCCATAACCCTCGCATAACCCAGTGTACGAAGCCCTCATCGGATCACCTCCTCTGGATCACTCTGCAGTTCTCCTAACCTGTAAAGGATCTACAACACGGTATAAAACCGTTAGCTAACCATACATATATATAGATAAAGCATAAGCACAAACACACCTCAGGAAATCATAAACATAGTATCATGTTGTCACACATTTACCCGGTTAATTATCTTTATAACGTCCAACACTCAAATCGTATATATATGAATATGAATATATGTGACACGAGGAATATATATAATCCTCGCCTTTGGGTCCAATAGCCAGCTGGAGTGGTGCCTGGAACACCTCCCCGTGTACCCTATGGGAATGGAGAGTGCCCGAACCGTTTACCAGATCTGGCCTGCCTACAGAGAACCTCCCAGACTCCCAGCGGGATGAAAGGGCAAGTTATCACGGCCCTACAATGGGCAATCACTAGACCATAGGTCGGTAATAATCAACATCACATGCTATCAAGCATATATCACACACCACTCATGCATACATCCAATATAGGGATGGTATCTAAGTAAGTCCTATGGACTTACCTCAATCTCGGAATAACCTCAACCACGATCCACTCCAAACTGGAGGACAACATTGCCTAATAACAAGGCATAAAGAGATATCAAATCTCCCATCAATCAAAGGGGTCACACGTAGACCCAAGGGATCCATAAGGATCATATCCAACTTATAAACCTCGATAATCTACTAAACCTCAAAGCCATAACTGGCTTATATCGATATCACACTCATCATCAGCCTTATCCTCATACACATACCTAGCATGCTACTAACCCTCATAATAGGAAAGGAAAGGATCCATACTACTCTAGTAGATCCGGGACAAGATGCACCTGCGTGACAAGAGGGACGCAGGGGCGAAGCAAAGGCAACCGCAGGCGCGGCGGCACACTGACGCAGGAGCGGTGACCGTGGCCGCGTGGGCGGCGGCACTAAGATGCAGGTGCGGTGACAAGGTTCCGCAGGGGCGGCGTCTCACTGGCACGGGGGCGGCGACAATGCAGAGCATAATCTCCCGACTTCTCTTTCACTCTTCACATGATCAATTCACGTCTTCATCATTCCACAACCACAATCATACATATACATACACATTCCAACATCAACATAAGCCTAGATCATCTATCCTAAGCTAAGGCAAAAGAAAGGAATCAAAGAAGAAGAAAGAAGAAGAGAAGAGTAAACTCACCTATGGTTGTAGCCTAACCAGACTGGAAAAGATCATAAACCCATTCAACTAGCTCCCAAGCTCAGCTAAACCAAAACATCAACATCAAACAACCAAAGCCACACAAAACTCTTCCAAACCAAGGAGAAACAATAACAAGATCAAAGAGAAGAAAAGAGGCAAGAAGGACGTGAGGAAGCTGGAGAAGTGAAGAAGAAACCCTTACTCACGAGCCCAAGAAGAAGCTTAAGGAGGAAAAGAAGAGAGTAAAGCACGGTCAAAGGGTCAACAAAGCCGGTTGCAGCCGCAGGAAACCGCAAGGGCGGAAATTCCTGGCCGCATGGACGGAACACTGAGCAAGCCGCAGGGGCGGCCTCTGGACCCGCAGGGACGGTTCAGTCCTATCTTGGCTCTAAAGACTAAGGATCTTACAGACGGCCATTCTGAGGGGTGTAGGATTGCAACACAGATGGCGAGTTGATGCAGGAGCATCTCTCAGCTCGACTTCACTCCCCTGCACCTATGGGCCTATGAGCAAGAAGAGACGAGTTACCCATGAAGAAGATCCCGACCGAGACGTGGAGAGAGACAGCCGAGATCATGGCTGAGACTTGGAAGAGAGAATGGGCCGTGATCCACTTGATCCATATGAAGAAGAAGCACGTTGGATTGCATTGGAAGAAGGAAGAATTCGGGCTAATTTAAGTGGCTAAATTAGGCCCAACTTGCTTCTTATTTAAAAGTCCATTCTTGGACATCTTTTAAATAAAAGATGGGCTTGCTTTTAATTATTTTATTTTATTTTTAATTCCTTTTATTTTTGATCTTATCTCTTGGAGATTTGATCTTATCTCTTTAAGCTAGATTGGGCTCGATCTTGGATCAAGCCCATAGCCCGTAAGAAATCCTAGATGACGCACCTCTAGCCTATATAAGGTCTAGGGTGGACGTCCTCCTTGTTAACTTTGATTGAAATTAAACACAAGTACTTTCGAGTATTTTTCTCTTCTATCCCGTATTCTTCTCTTCTATCCAGTATTCTTCTCGTGGAATCGAGACACCTTACTGTGTGAGCGGAATCCGTTTGCCCAACAACTTTGGCGTTGTTTTGAGTTGTGTCACTTGGATTGGCAAGTTGGTGCTCTCAATCATCTTCGGGTGACTTCTCGTGCTTTGGGGACAATCGCTTTCCCCTCTGTGTGAGATTATAGCGGAAGGGCTTCTTCAAGTCATTCCAAGTTGTGTGTAAGGGCCTTTGTTTCCCTATCGTGCTCTTGGTTGCCTTAAGGGTTCGACCAGATCTATCCATCTATCGATCCTTCACAATTGGATCAATCCTCCATCTTTTTATTTCAAGTTTTCATCTTTTTATTCATTTTCTTCATTTCGAGTCTTGGTGTTGAAAAATCGGGCCAACTGACGGCAAACCCCGTATCGAGCGCTTGTAATGCCGAGAGTTGTGCATGGAAATCAATCGAATACTGCCCCTTTCTGGTGAACTTCATTGTCAATGCTGGTGTTTTCTCCTTTAAACCCTGTTGAAACAATTGAATAACCCATAATGAATCAATAATGGACAGATCAAACTGTTTTCCTAGTTCATGTAGCATCATCATTGACAATAAGTAGTAAAATTTCAAGATCAAAACAAATGAAAGGGTTTCTGTAGAAACACAAACATACCTGAAGATATAGATTGAAAGGTTGATTGTTTTGCAAAAGAGAATTTTGTTTTTCTTTGCACCAGCTTCTTAAATTGTCGAAAACAATAAGAAGACATGCCATATCAAGCAACGGAGAAGGCCCTCTGCTATCACATGTTGGTAAGCTGTGGTTACCATAAGGGGTTACCACATTCACCATTGTAGCTTTTAAGGTCAAAACGTATGAATATTGAGCTTACACCCCATAGTTATGCGTTCACCTTCTACTTACACTAGTTGTTTTACCTTCTGCAAGTTTATTTCTCTTTTACCATAAAATGAGTTGTGGACTTACTGTTACGAGTATGTTTGGCAGGCCTTGAGTAGACACAGCCCATTAAACCACTTAAGGTCACCGATTGAGCAACAAAAAACAACTAAGCGCACCATCATCAATCATCATTATGTAGAATTTTCACAATACAATGTTACTTGTGGAAAAATATGCAAAAAGTTTGAAGGTAACAATGTAACATTTACAGATATCTAAACTAGCATATGAGCCATTGTGGCATACTCTCCATCAACTCAGACAACTTCTCCATTTTTATTGCCAGCATCAAAACTCTACTTGAACGTACCTCACTGTTCTGGTTTTGTGATTCTTTTCACCACAAGAATTATTTTGAACGTACCTCACTGTTCTGGTTTTCTGATTTATCAGGCTCTTCTTCATCCAACCGCTACTTCTGCTTTTCTAATTCTTTCGTCGTCTTTATTTTCAGTTTGAGGCTCTCGTTCATATTTTTCAACTCATCATTCCTTTTAGCACCGATTTCTATTTCCTGATCGAGGATCTTGTTCAAAATTTCCAACAAATGAGTCATATCTGCAGTGATTCTTTCTACAGTGTTGTCTCTTTCCAATTTGATCCTATTTTTCTCATCTTTCAACTGATCAATCGTTGCTGATGCGATTTCTCTTTCCAGTTTGAGGCTATAGTTCTCAGTATCCAACCGCTCAATCTTTTTTTTTCAGATTTTCCAGATTTGCCTCAACCTCTTCTTCCCCTTCAGAAAAATCATCTTTCTCCTCAACTAGCGTGTTCTTCTCGCTTGTTAATTCTTCTCCATCTTCAACGCCTTGTAATTTGCTCACACTTATTGTGCATTCTGACAGAGTGTCAATCTCTCCACTCATGGTGTTTAATGCAATTTCTTGAGTTCACCTATTTCAGAATCTGCATTTTCTTGAAACAAAATTCACGCGGAGCCACTCAAGCAAGCAAGTAGAAATAAAGATATATCTTCTCATTGAAAACATTCATTCCCTAATTCAACCTTATACCTCAAATATCTGGTTTGTTTCATGGAATAATCGACTCTCCATCAACAATTAGAATTCTAAAGTCCTTTCAACCAAATGCACAAAACTAGAAAGATAAATTAAGGAAAATTACACCATGGACTCAAACAAACAACCAAACCATATTTTTTACGAGATGCAGAAAATCAATAAGAAGTTAATCTCCACGCACCTTTAAGTTCTTCCTCTTCTTGATCGCTACCCAATTTTATATTGATTTCTCAAATCTGCCAAAAATACAAATAACAGAACTACATTGTCATCATTCGAAGAAGTTGTTCGAAGCATTATCAGAAGCTCGGGGTAGAAGAACATTTCATGAACTCGATCTTCCAAAATCGTTTTCAAGAAACTTTTAATTACAATTGCAAATGCAAAATCAAGCAAACAAAAGAGAAATTAAACAAAGAGAAAATACGACATGAAAAAGAATTACGGTATCATCAAATCTAAGTAGTTTATAAATTTGGTTGAGCAATGAAATTGAAGTTAAAAAACGAGCGACCGATACTCGCGAAAACCTCCCAAGAAATCAGAAGAAAGGAACCAAAGCAAAACAAAAAAAATGCGTAGAAAGATAGAGAATCACTTACTTGAGAATTGAAGATTATCAATCCCAAGAAACTCCCGGCTAGTCTCTTCAAAATCCTTCACTGCTCCACATGAGAGATAGAAAAAGCACGTTGTAGAGTGTAGAGGGGAGATTTATAGGAGGATTTGTCTGTTTTGCACTTATTTCCGGCTTCTTGCTAGTAAATTACTCTTTTGTAAAATCTCGTTATTTTTGTCGCCGGATGTAGGGCTGCACATATTTGGACCGAACTGGAAGATCGGATCGGAAATTACGGTCCAGTTCTGGACCGTAATTATAACATTCCAGTCCGGTCCGGTCCGGTTCTGTACCATAATGTTCTGGTCCGGACCGTAATTTACACTTTTAAATATTTTTGAACAGTAACTGCGTACGGTCCGGTCTAAACCCGGACCAAGCCGGATTTAATCCATACAAACAATTAAAATTAAAAAAAAGTAAAGATTTATATGGACCGGACCAATTAACGGTCCGGTCCATGGACCGTCTCATACGACAATGAAACGGTCCGGTCCGGTCCGTACGTGGGTTTATGATCCGATACGTAGGTTTACGGTCCGACCTTGTACGTGGGTTTACAGTCCGGTCCGGATTGTTTGAACAGCTCTACCCGGATGTTTCACTTTCATTTATTTATCCTTAGTAGAGGTGATTGTCGCGCTCGAAGTAGAAGCCGTTTTCATATCCTATTGTCATACGTTGTATAAATCAAGATACAAGGAGGCAATCATATTCGAGGTTGATGGACTACCTCAAGACGGCGTGACTCACCCCATACAAGGAGACAATCGTTTGTGCTTTGTGCTTGATGTGATTGTATTAACATTTCGTCACAAGGACGATGAATGCGTAAGAAACAAACTTCACCTTTTTTTCTTATATGGTGTGAGGAGTGTCAAAACAACCATTTTTTCCTTATGTTTTCAATGCATTTCATACCCTCATTTTCATCACACGTATACCTTTTTATATGAAAAAGCTCCACTTTCTGTATTTTGGTATCTACCTTGACTTTTAAACCTGTAACCAATTGAAAACATTAGAATTTTAAATCTGTAACCAATTGAAAACATTAGAATTTTAAATCTGTAACCAATTTGAACATAAGTATTTCTCATATTGGAATTAAGCACGTTCCATATCGAGGTAAGTTTCATTTCATCGAGTCTCGACTTACACCCATTGACGTGTTATATATTGTTTTATTAACTTCTTATTTCATCGAGTCTCAACTTACCCCATTAACGTGTTATGTACAGTTTTATTAAGCACGTTCCATAGAAAGGTAATATAGAAAGTTACAATTCTCAATGAAATATTAAATAAAAGTAAACAAAAAGATAATCCATATTATTTTTGTAGGGTTTTTAACTTCCTATTGTCAAGATAATACTACATGCAAAATATATATATTATACTAATTAAGCACGTTACATATCGAGGTAATATAAAAACTTAAATAATAGTATTAAAAAAATCATCACCGATTCAAAAAAAAATTAAAAGTAGCCTAAGAGTTATGTTGTAGAGAAGGTTGGAACCTCTTTCATTCACATAATTTCAAACCGAAGAGGCATATACATCTACACCTCCCTGACACACCCACTCCATCTAACAATTGAACAATGATCCCACACTACACGCTAGTAAGGGTGAGCAAATGGATCAATCTTAACGGAATATTTGGATATTTGAATACAATTTTACAAGTAAAATTTCACTTTGAGTCCATCTGGATATCCGGAACTTTCAACAAATCAGATAACTATCCACAAATATTTATCATATCGTGCCATTCGGATTCGTAAACTTAATATGAGAGTATGATTTCAGTCGGATCGAATAATTATTCACGGATATTCAAATAGTATATTTGATCCGATAGCTAATCTTTATACCTTTTCGGATTATCCCAAGAGTATTTCGGTTTCCGGATGGTACACCCTAAGATTTCCTGTAAAACCCAAGATTTATGTATCCAATAGAAATTTTTTGTAGTCAAAACTCAATTCCAGCTTGTAAGGTTTGTGCAATTGATTTCCATCTCATACAAACATGATTTGTGCAATTGATTTCTAGGTGTGTTGTCAGTCACATCGTAGAAATTCTTCAAATGTGCAAGCAAGGATCCTGGGTTTCAACTCCAGAGCGGACTCATCTACCTTTTAGAACTGTTCTTTGTGGAACTTGAATGCCGTACTGGTGTTACTGAGTTGGTTACCTACTGTGTGGCCCGTATGCTCCTTAGCCATGCTGTTAAACACTTTGTTCCAATTTGGCCTCCCAAAATGTGTTTTTACCTTCATTTGAAAATATAAGCTAAGTGAGGACATGAGTCTAGAGTATACGTAACAGTGTCATACTATTTTGAAATGCCTTCAACTTATAATTTTCACATACATGTTTTGGTTCAAAATATTATAAGTAGTATACCAATGGGCGACCTAGTCTTATTTCATCGAAGCTGACGAATCCGGAAATTGTTCCAATGGATTCGGGCGAAAGGCTTTGATTGGGTTATGATCCAATGAAAATGTAAATAGAATAACCATTTATTTTGTTTGCGTTATGTAAGAGCCTTAGTCTTTGGAGTCAGTTTGGCCTTAGCCGCCCCGCGGGTTTAGGGAGCCGCCCCTGCGGCTCGTGCGGTTTTTCGCCCCTGCGGCTCAAGGAACCGCCCTTGCGGTTTCTTGCGGCTGCAGCCGACTTTGTTGACCTTGACTCGTGCTTTACTCTTCCTCCTCCTTATACCATTCCTTTCCTTGCTGAGCAAGGGTTTCTTCTTCACTTCATTTCCAGCTTTTCACGTTCTTCTTCCCATCCTTTCCCTTCTTGATCTTGCTTGAGCTTTCCTTGAGTTTGGAAGAATTTGTGTGGCTTTAGTGGTTGATGATGTTGTATGTTGTTGTTGCTGAGCCTGAGAGTCAGTTGACAGTGTGTGGTTGACCTTCCTTGCAGCCTAGGACCACAAGTGTGGTAAGTCTTCTTCTTCTTCTCTTCTTCCTTTCTTGGTTCTCCTTTGCCTAGCTTAAGATTAGATGTATGTAAAGGTATATTGATGTTGGAATGTGTTTGTGTATGGATATGTGTGGTTATGGCATGAAGAAGACGTGATTTGATCACGTGAAGAGCCGAAGAGGAAACGCGGGATCACGTTCTGCAGCGTCGCTGCCCCTGCGCCTGGGAGCTGCCGCCCTCGCGGGACCCTTGTCACCGCACCCGCGCCTGGAAGCCGCCGCCCCCGCGACCACGGTCACCGCGTCAGCGTCCTTGCGCCGTCGCGCCTGGGGTTTGCCTTGCTTCGCCCCTGCGTCCCTCTTGTCACGCAGGTGCGTCTTGTTCCGGATCTACTAGAGTAGTATGGATCCTTTCCTTTCCTAGTTTGAGAGTTAGTAGCATGCTAGGTATGTGTATGAGGATGGAATGATGATGAGTATGATAGAGTTATATGCAGGTTATGGTTTTGAGGCTTAGTTGATTACTGAGGTTATAAGTTGGATGTGATCCTTATGGATCCCTTGGGTCTAGGTGTGACCCCTTTGTTTGATAGGAGATTGATATCTTTGTATGCCTTGTATAGGCAGTGCTGTTCTCTAGATTTGGAGCTGATCATACTTGAGAGTACTACGTGGTTGAGATTACTTCGAGGTTGAGGTAAGTCCATAGGACTTACTTAGTTGTCATCCTTATATTGGATGTATGCATGAGTGGTGTGTGATATATGCTTGATAGCATACGTTATGATGATTACCAACCTATGGTTTAGTGATTGACCATTGTAGGGTCATGACAGTTGTCCCTTTCATCCCTTTGGAGTCTGGGCGGTTCTCTGTGGTTGGGTCAGATTTGGTAAACGGTTGGCCACTCCCCATTCCCTTATGGTACACGGGGAGGTGTGACCAGGGACCATTCCAGCTGCCATGAGCACCCAGAGGCGAGGATTATATATTCCTCGTGTCACATATGTTTATATACACTTATTTATACGATTTGAGTGTTGGACGTTATAAAGATAATAAACCGGGTAAATGTGTGATAGCATGATGAAGTGTTTATTATTCTCTGATGTGTGATTGTGCTTATGCATCTTCTATATGTATGTGTATGGTTAGCTAACGGTTTTAAACCGTGTTGTAGATCCTTTGCAGGTTAGGAGAACTGCAAAGTGATCCAGAGCGGGTGGTCCGCTGAGGGCTCCGTACACTGGGGTCGTTATCGTGGGATATGGGGTCTTTTGTTATGTACAGTATATGTTTTGATTGTACTCAACGGTACCTTGTATAAACCTTTTGTTTTTATATATCAGTTTCATGTTTTGGTTTTAATCTATTTGTGCCTTGTTGTAAGATCCAGTGAACTTGTTGTCAGGCTAGGGTCAGGATCCATTGTGAGATCCTAGCCCAGTAGCACCTCGAGTCATACGGATTCGGAGTGTTACAAAGTTGGTATCAGAGCTTAGGTTGACAACAATGGCACTTGCAATATGCGATAAAGGTCGAATAGATAAATAAACAGAACCCGAAAGTGGTCTGACTTTTCAAAAGGTTTTGGTTTTGAAATGAGTACAAATGTTTTGGGATAGCGTGTACGAGAAGCCATCACCCCTCTGAAGATCTCGACGGTATAGATATATATAGATATTATGTTGTGATTGATTTGATATATATATATATATATATATATATATATATATATATATATATATATATGGCATATATATAGCCTTCTAAGTTAGGTTTACGTCCTCTGCAGATGGTTCAGACTAGAGCCTTACCTGCAGCTGGACGAGGTAGGGGTAGACCCCCTCTAGGTAGAGGACGGGGTAGGATTCCCGCTGTTGATCCACGTGCAGCGAAGGAGGTTCACGAGGACATTGCTGAGAGTGCCGTTCCTGAGACTGGGAACGGTGCAGCTGAGAGACAGGGATCCCAGATAGTCCAGTCAGATGACTCTGATCGTGTCTCCATGGAGAGACCAGCCTTCCGCGAGTATATCAGACATGTGGAAGAGGCTGCTAGGGTAGGTAGACGTGCCCCTGATCTGCCAGCACAGGAGGGATCATCTGAGAGATCTCATGGAGTTACTCAGGTGCCAGCTGTACATGCACATGCTGCTGAGACTGCTCGGGTTCAGGAGGAGTATAGAGGGCCTAGACCAGACACTTGGTTAAAGGCATTTCACCATATGGGTGTACCCCCTTTCTCTGGAAAGGTGGGACTAGAGGTTGAGTTATGGATAAGACATGTAGACTCAGCTCTGGAGTCTATTAGATGTCCAGCAGATAGGCAGGTAGAGTTGGTGTAGACTCTGTTCAGAGACTTGGCACAACACTGGTGGAGATCTATACGGGGTCAGGTTTGTAGCTATGACCAAATGAGAACTATGATTAGAGAGCGTTTCTGCCCTGCCTCGCTGAGGAGGGATAAATTGCGGGACTTTGTGGATGATGGATTTGAGGATGTACCAGTCTCAAAGGCTATCAGGAGGTTCTAGGAGGAGCTGGCTTTACTGGGTCCAGCTACACCTATTGCAGATCAGCATGTATATCTTTTCTCCCGACGACTGAGGGATACTACCCGGACTTACATGGAGGGGTTTCACTGTGAGACCTTGATGGATTATCAGGACAGAGCTTCTGATTATGAGAGAGAGAGAGAGAGAGCTGGACAGAGGAGAGCTTCTCAGACCGGAGGTCTGAAGAGATAGAGGACTGGGCATACTAGTGGTGCTGGTGGTGTTGCTAGTGTCGGGCGAGGCCAGAGTCGCCAGAGTTATTCCTCATCTGCACCAGTTGCAGATAAGAGACCACAATGTTACAACTGTGGTGGTTATGGACATATGCGGCAAAAGTGCACGAGGCAGACAGTGACTTGTTACATCTGTGGCAGACTAGGTCACAGACATATTTTCTGTAGACGGGGTGGAGCTTCGTCTCAGCAGGGAATAGAACCTTGCTGAGACGAAGCTGTAGTAGAGGCCACCTCAGCAGAAGCTGTAGTAGACGGGGTGGAGCTTCGTCTCATCTGTGGCAGACTAGGGTTCTACTCCTGTCACTGTAGTAGAGGCCACCTCAGCAGCAGCAGCAGATGCAGGGACAGCAGAGAGTCCCAGATCGCCCTACGACTCAGAGTAGAGGCAGAGGTCGTGGTGGGAGTACCACGGACACCAGAGGACCACAGGGTCGAGTTTTTGAGTTGAGGAGTGCAGAGGAGCCAGCTGCACCGACTGCTATAGGTACCATTCTGATTCATGGTTTACCTGTTAGAGTCTTATTTGATACTAGAGCTACGCATTCTTTTATTTCTGATGCATGTGTTGAGCGTCTGAGTCTAGATACGATTGAGGGCATACCCTTTAGTATAGGGTTACCCGATGGTAGTAGGGTCAGAGGTACCCGTGAGATTCGTGACTGTCCCATTTCTGTAGGGACCCGTATATTGCTTGTGGACTTCTTTGTCATGTCATTAGTGCATGAAGAAGTCATTTTAGGTATGGATTGGATGGATAGGCATCAGGCAGTCTTAGATGTAGGTTGGAGGACTGTTACCCTCTCTACCGAGTTAGGACAGATAGAGGTTTTTCGAGGTTGGGACCTTGGAAAATCAAGCATGGTCATCAGTGCGATACGGGCAGCGAGACTGATTGCACAGGGTTGTAAGGCCTTCTGGTGTTATGCCATGAAGGAGGGGGAGAGTCCAGCATTAGAGGATATCCCAGTTGTCTGTGATTTTGCATATGTATTTGCTGAGCTGTCCAGTTTTCCGCTTCAGAGGAGTGTGGATTTTGGCATTGATTTAGAGCCTGGTACGAGACCGATCTCGAAGGCCCATACCGGATGGCGCCTGTTGAGATGTTAGAGCTGAAGAAGCAACTCGAGGAGTTGGCTGAGAAGGGTATTATCCGCCCTAGCGTATCTCCATGGGGAGCACCTGTCCTCTTCGTACGGAAGAAGGACGGATCGTTGAGACTGTGTATTGATTACAGAGAGCTGAACAAGGTGACCATCAAGAACAAGTATCCATTGCCTCGTATTGATGATTTGTTAGATCAGCTTCAGGGAGCGACTGTATTCTCCAGGATTGATCTGCGCTCAGGATATCACCAGCTGAGGGTGAGAGAGCAGGATGTGCACAGGACAGCATTCCGGACCAGATATGGACACTACGAGTTTGTAGTGATGCCATTTGGGCTGACGAATGCCCCAACCGTCTTTATGGAGTTGATGAACAACATATTCATCGACTTCTTGGATCAGTTTGCGGTGGTCTTCATAGATGATATTCTGGTGTACTCTCACAGCAGAGAGGAGCATGCAGGGCAGCTGAGGACTGTGTTGTAGGTTTTACGAGATAGAGAACTTTATGCTAAGTTTTCTAAGTGCGAGTTCTGGATGCCAGAGGTAGCATTCCTGGGTCATGTTGTTTCAGCTGAGGGGATCAAGTTGGATCCAGCAAAGATCAAGGCAGTAGAAGCTTTGACGACACCGACGAACGTCAAGGACGTACGTAGCTTTCTTGGCCTAGCCGGTTATTACCGACGCTTTGTGGAGGGATTTTATGTGATTGCCTGTCCACTGACGAGTTTACTGAGGAAGACTACCAGATTTGTATGGTCTGAGCAGTGTATGCAGAGTTTTGAGGAGCTGATCGAAGACACGTTTGACTTTTGCTCCTATTTTGGCCCAGCCAGAGGGTACAGAGGATTTTGTGGTTTACATTGATGCATCCAAGCTACGCTTGGGATGTGTATTGATGCAGCGGGGAAGAGTGATTGCATATGCGTCTAGACAGCTGAAGACGTATGAGGAGAACTACCCGATTCATGATCTGCAGTTGGCAGCAGTAGTTCATGCACTAAAGATCTGGAGACGTTACCTATATGGTGCTACATGTCAGATCTTCACAGACCATAAGAGTCTGAAGTACATTTTCACGCAGTGGGAATTGAATAACCGCCAGCGTAGGTGGCTCGAGGTGATCAAGGACTTTGATTTGGAGATTTTGTATCATCCGGAGAAGGCGAACGTTGTCGTTGACGCCTTGAGCAGGAAAACGCCTCGAGAGCAGGCGATTGCGAGGCTGACATATCAGCATCAGTTACAGAGATACTTGATTTGGCTGGAGTTGGACGTCCAGTTTCCTGATGAGGACGTCCAACTGAGTACTTTAGAGGTTCTTTCTGATCTGTTGGGTGAGATCCAACAGAAGCAGGAAACCTGCCCGACACTGATGAGGATCCGAGAGAGGATGTCTTGGGATGAGGCACCACAGTTCATTCTAGGAGCAGATGGAGTGTTGAGACGCCGCGGTCGCATCTGTGTACCAGCTGATGCGGATCTACGCCAGAGGATATTACAGGAGGCTCAGTGTACGCCTTATTTAGTGCATCCAGGTACGAGTAAGATGTACCAGGATTTGAGACGTTCATATTGGTGGGGAGGGTTGAAGCCCG
The DNA here is from genome assembly GCA_002319775.1 of Fagopyrum tataricum. Classification (NCBI taxonomy): domain Eukaryota; kingdom Viridiplantae; phylum Streptophyta; class Magnoliopsida; order Caryophyllales; family Polygonaceae; genus Fagopyrum; species Fagopyrum tataricum. The sequence continues at coordinate 13,232,399 of CM008281.1, read as the reverse complement.
ATGTGGCCAGATTTGTGGCACATTGTGCGACCTGTCAGCAGGTCAAGATCGAGCATTGTAGACCTGGAAGTGAGCTTCATCCACTACCTGTTCCACAGAGGAAGTGGGAGGATGTCACCATGGACTTTATGACTGGGCTAAGACCGAGTAGGAGCTTTGATGTCATCTGGGTTATAGTGGACAGACTGACGAAGACGGCACGTTTCATCCCTATTCGGGAAACGTGGCCAGTGAGCAGATTGGCTGAGGAGTACACTAGGCAAGAAGTGAGACTCCATGGTGTACCGAGGACGATCGTCTCAGACAAAGATGGACGATTTACCTCGAGCATTTGGCAGCAGATTCAGACTGTCCTGGGGACGAGTTTGCACTTCACTACAGCGTTCCATCCTCAGAAAGATGGTCAGTCAGAGAGGATCATTCAAACACTAGAGGATATTTTGCGAGCTTGTGTGTTGGATTGGGGACAAGTGTTGACGGATCATCTCCCACTAGTTGAGTTCTCATACAACAACAGCTGGCATGCATCTATTGGGATGACCCCATATGAGGCACTGTATGGACAGAGATGTCGTACTCCGTTATACTGGGATGAGCAGAGTAGTGTTAGTGGTTTGACACCTGATCAGATTCAGGATGATGTGGCTCGTGTAGCACTGATTAAAGAGCGGATGCTGACTGCACAAAGCCGTCAGAAGTCTTATGCAGATAGGAGGCGTAGACCTCTAGAGTTCAAAGTAGGAGCCCATGTGTGGTTGAGAGTGTCTCCGACACGAGGTGTTAGACGCTTTGGCATTAAGGGGAAGTTGAGCCCCCGATATGTCGGACCGTTCGAGATTCTGGATCGGGTTGGGAGCGCAACATACAGATTAGCTTTGCCTCCGAGATTATAGGGTGTTCACCCTGTGTTTCACGTGTCTCAGCTGAGGGAGTATATACCAGATCCTAGACATATTGTGAGTTATGATGTTATGGTGGTCGAGCCGGACCACACTTTTGTTGAGCATCCTATTGCAGTCCTAGAACGAGGTATGAGACGCCTGCGTTCGAAGGACATTCCTATGCTGAGGATACAGTGGTCGAGACGAGGACCTGATGAGGCTACATGGGAGACTGAGGATAGTATTCAGATGAACTATCCAGAGTTTATGCCGAGATAGATGTACTAGTAGGATCGACGAGTAGATCTTAGTACTATCTTGGTGAGTATTATGCTTATGTGCTTATATGTTATTATGTGTTTATTTTCGTACTAGCTATGATATGATGTGCTATCTTATTAGATTTTGTTGTGCTAGTACGATTGCTGTTTATAGTTGGAGATGGCTCTTTCCTCCATGCTATTGTGACACGATTAGGGTTCAGCTGGAGATGGTTATTCCTCCATGCTATTTTGATGGACATAGTGTTGCTGGAGATATTTTTCCTCCATGCCTTTCTGCTACGTGTTGTTGATACGGCTAGAGATGGTTTTCCTCTATGCCTTGTGATGTGATTATGGTTTGGCTAGAGATGGTTTTCCTCTATGCCTTGGATAGTGATTTTGTTGTTGGAGTTGATGATTTTCTCCATGCTTGTGTTTGATGTTATAGAGAGTTGTACCTCGGCTGTGAGTCCGAGTGATTTGAGGATTTTACAAGTTTCGGGACGAAACTTGTTTTTAGGGGGGAGAGGTGTAAGAGCCTTAGTCTTTGGAGTCAGTTTGGCCTTAGCCGCCCCCACGGGTTTAGGGAGCCGCCCCTGCGGCTCGTGCAGTTTTCCGCCCCTACGGCTCAGGGAACTGCCCCTGCGGTTTCTTGCGGTTGAAGCCGACTTTGTTGACCTTGACTCGTGCTTTACTCATCCTCCTCCTTATACCATTCCTTTCCTTGCTGAGCAAGGGTTCTTCTTCACTTCATTTCCAGCTTTTCACGTTCTTCTTCCCTTCCTTTCCCTTCTTGATCTTGCTTGAGCTTTCCTTGAGTTTGGAAGAATTTGTGTGGCTTTAGTGGTTGATGATGTTGTATGTTGTTGTTGAGCCTGAGAGTCAGTTGACATTGTGTGGTTGACCTTCCTTGCAGCCTAGGACCACAAGTGTGGTAAGTCTTCTTCTTCTTGTCTTCTTCCTTTCTTGGTTCTCCTTTGCCTAGCTTAGGATTAGATGTATGTAAAGGTATATTGATGTTGGAATGTGTTTGTGTATGGATATGTGTGGTTATGGCATGAAGAAGACGTGATTTGATCATCTGAAGAGCCGAAGAGGAATCGCGGGATCACGTTCTGCAGCGTCGCCGCCCCGCGCCTGGGAATTGCCGCCCTCGCGGGACCCTTGTCACCACACCCGTGCCTAGAAGTCACCGTCCCACGGCCACGGTCACCGCGTCAGCGTCCTTGTGCCGCCGCGCCTACGCTTTGCCTTGCTTCGCCCCTGCGTCCCTCTTGTCACGCAGGTGCGTCTTGTTCCTGATCTACTAGAGTAGTATGGATCCTTTCCTTTCCTAGTATGAGATTTAGTAGCATGCTAGGTATGTGTATGAGGATAGAATGATGATGAGTATGATAGAGTTATATGCCGGTTATGGTTTTGAGGCTTAGTTGATTACTGAGGTTATAAGTTGGATGTGATCCTTATGGATCCCTTGGGTCTAGGTGTGACCCCTTTGTTTGATAGGAGATTGATATCTCTGTATGCCTTGTATAGGCAGTGTTGTTCTACAGATTTGGAGCTGATCATACTTGAGAGTACTACGTGGTTGAGATTACTTCGAGGTTGAGGTAAGTCCATAGGACTTACTTAGCTGACATCCTTATATTGGATGTATGCATGAGTAGTGTGTGATATATGCTTGATAGCATGCGTTATGATGATTACCAACCTATGGTTTAGTGATTGTCCATTGTAGGGCCATGACAGTTGTCCCTTTCATCCCTTTGGAGTATGGGCGGTTCTCTGTGGTTGGGTCAGATTTGGTAAACGGTTGGCCACTCCCCATTCCTTTATGGTACAAAGGGAGGTATGACCAAGGACCATTCCAGCTGCCATGAGCACCCAGAGGCGAGGATTATATATTCCTCGTGTCACATATGTTTATATACACTTATTTATACGATTTGAGTGTTGGATGTTATAAAGATAATAAACCGGGTAAATGTGTGATAGCAGGATGTAGTGTTTATTATTCTCTGATGTGTGATTGTGCTTATGCATCTTCTATATATATGTGTATGGTTAGCTAACGGTTTTATACCGTGTTGTAGATCCTTTGCAAGTTAGGAGAACTGCAAAGTGATCCAGAGTGGGTGATCCGTTGAGGGCTCCGTACACTAGGGTCGTTATCGTGGGATATGGGGTCTTTTGTTATGTACATAATATGTTTGATTGTACTCAGCGGTACCTTGTATAAACCTTTTGTTTTTTATATATTAGTTTCATGTTTTGGTTTTAATCTATATGTGCATTGTTGTAAGATCCAGTGAACTTGTTGTCAGGCTAGGGTCAGGATCCATTGTGAGATCCTAGCCCAGTAGCACCTCGAATCCTATAGATTCGAAGTGTTACACATTATGTACATAGTGAGTAGACACTACACGACCAAATAGCCCCAGGATAAGTCATGAATTTGTAAGAGATCTATGAAAAAAAGATTTTTTTGGTGAAAAATTTAAAAGAAAGAAATTCCCTAATTTTTATGGAATCATCATTAAAAAAAACATAAACCCAACAATCCGTTGATACCTTCCAACTCATTGATTTAATCAAAATATTCATCATTAACTTCATCATAAATGATCGACTTGCCCCGAAATGACCTGGCCCAATAGGGAAATTCCACTTCATTTGGCCTTTCGATCCGATCAAATAGAAAGCCCTAAGGTTGTCATATTCTAGGAGCCCATGTGTTAGAATTAAAGTACCTTGTGTCAAAATTAAAGTACTTTGTTTTAGACTTGATAGATTCTACGGATCGAATCTTTAGTATTCTCTTATTTATTAGTTGTGTCTACTCTTTAAGTAGAATACCGATGTATATAAATATTTCACGAGTCATGCTGAACTTCAAATTGAAATTTTCCATCATTTGGAAATTTTAAAATAAACAAGAAGTTATGATTTTTTTTAATTCCCCGTGTATCAACATAATCAAATAATTCTTTTTTTCGTTCACCATGATAATCAAGGATTTCAGCTTTTCTCACACTCCGAGGTTCAACTTTAATGTAAATATGAATAAAAAGGATCAAGAATGTCTTACCCAGGTACCAGTTAATATATATATATATTCCCCTCACCCTGTGATTCATGTCATTTATCATGCTGATAACATGATTTATCGACCTAGTTTACTCATGCATTTAGGTAGATTTCTCTTTTCCGCATTCATGTTTTAGCCTTAGTTCGTGTCATTTATGCTTGTTTGGTTTTACTTTGCAAGAATAGATGTCTACACACTATTTGTGGCTTTGTAGTGATTTGGCACATTATGAAGCTAAAACGACGTATTTGAGGATCAAGCCTCGAAGTGGATGCATTGGAGCGAGCATACGTGCATGGGAAAGGGCTAGGAATCAAGCTAAAGGCATGAAGGAACGTCCAGAGCTAAATCTCGGCCGAGATCAACCATCCCAGACCGAGATCAGGAGGTGACTTGACCGAGATTCTGCACTTTAGTCGAGTTGGAAGTCTCTGCTGTAAAATCTCGGCCTCCATCTCGGTCTTGATCTCGGTCGACCCGACCAAGATGCCCATGACACTGAAGACGAAGTCGAAATCTCGTCCCCGAACCGTCATGATCTCGGCGGAGATCCCATACCGAGATTCTTCCCTGAGCGTCTTATTTATTTACGGGTTGTTTCCTTTCGGGCCCAATGTCGTTTAGCTAGGTTTTGTGTATAAAAGGAAGTCTTGGATTCTATCCAAAGTGTGTTGGGTTGTGCCCAGAGTTTACTCTAGAAGGGAGGAGCCGTCTCCTACCCTATCCTTCTTCTTCGCCATTGTTCTTTATAGTTTGGATTTGTTAGATTAAAGTTGGAGACTTTTGCATTCAGACATTGTTGGAATAAAGATTTCATTGAAGTTGAGTTCTTTCTTTCCCTTTTATCATTTTGTTGTTGATTTTGATATGATTGTTATTGGCTAGAACTTTGTGGTTCCAAGGTTGATAGAGATATTTTTATGCCTTGGATTATGATGGATTAGATTGCGCTTTGAATTGGCTTTGAATTGCTTAAAATCCTAATGGTTAGTTTGGACTTGAATCTAGGTTAGAACCTTCTAAACTAGTAACCTAAGTTGGAATTGAGACTTACCCGGTGATATTCCTCTTAGATACATAAGTGATTAACCATAGGTAATAAAGGTGAAACCTTTATTGGTTTGAATGTGCCTGATTCCTCTCTAAGTTGGGTAATTCTTGAGACTTACCCGGTAAAGGGTTACTTGATCCTTAGTTAGATAATCTGGTTTGTAGTGTATTTCCCTCTTCTTTACCTTGAGACCTACCTGGTAATAGGTAGTTAGGATTGGAAGTAGATGGTCTTGAGACTTACCAGGTAATAGACCATCAGTCTAGAAATGTTCATCCTTGTTGCCTTTCGGTCGTCCTGAGTCCTTATGCCATAAACAATGACCTTGAACCCTTGGAATCCATTTCATTTCCTTTAATTTGATTATCTTTTCTTTTATTCGCTTTTATAAAACTGTTTTTGATCGAAGGTGACATTCGATTGCGAACAACCAAATTCGTCAAAAACTTTTGATTATCTTTCCCTTATCTTTTCCAACCTCCTTCTTTATTCTAGATCTATTCTATCCTTAATCATTGTTGAAGATTAGTCCTCTCAGTCCTTGTGTTCGACTCTGGAATACTTGTACTACTTCATATGATCCATACACTGTGGGTTCGTTGCTATTTAGGGGAGTTATTTACAGGTTTATAAATTTAAAATTATCCCTTCCTTGTTTTGCTATCTTGTGACTTTCTATCATTACTGATAGGGATTTATAGGTGTGTAAAACCAACAAACAAGTTTTTGGCGCCGTTGCCGAGGACTGTGGTCAGTTTGATCTGCGTTTTGATTATTTATAGTGTAGATCTTTCTTGTTACTTTTGGTCTTGTTTTCTTTCTGTCTTTGCATTCTCTAGGTTTAACAAAATGGCTATGAGAAGCCTTCGAGATGAGTCAGATGAAACCTTGGAGCGGATTGACTATCTGGAGAGGGAACTAGAGCATGAGATTTTCTTGGTGAGCCGATTAGAAGAAAGTGAGGAAAGCTTAGAGCATATTCGTTATCTAGAGGATGAAATTATGTACCAGAGATATGAAGCAAGACGACAACGGGAATAAGTTGACTCTTGATACAAGGACATTGTGGAGAGACTGACAAGCTCTATGAGAACTTAGCTCCCAGGGATGAGGCTCGACCGAAAGACGAATATCCGACGAAAGTCGAAATCTCGACCTCCCCCGTACCCATCTCGACCGAGATCGACGACCGAGATTTCACAACTGCGAGTTGGATCTCGGCCCGAGATCATATCCATCTCGGCCGAGATTTCATCCAGTGCTGCCCGAGATCTACTGAAAGTCGTCTTGAAGTTTTCCATCCTACTCGTGCTGCACACGAAAGCTGGAGGGCAGTCCCGAAGGAACCTCCTAAGGTTAGGTTGAAGCTTCTCCCTCATCGAAACTCGAAAGATGTTGTTATACAAGTATAGGGTAACCCACAAGGTTACTATTCCATACCATCCACGAGTGTTGGGAAGAGTGGAGATCTTCCACAAGGACATGAAGAGAGTTCTCAAGAAAAAACTGTATGGGTCCTATGAAGAGTGGTTGCAAGGATTGGATGAGCAATCCAAGGTTTTTGATGTGAGCTAAGACAACCACATAATTGTGTCTAGCTAGAGACCTTAAACCAAGCGCTTCTCGGGAGGCAACCCGAGGTATTAGTCTTTCCCTTTCTTGCTTTTGTTTTTCTTTTTGCTTTTTGCTTTTGCGTTTCTGCGCATTTTGGTGTATTTTGTCTTTGTAGGTCTTAGGTAATAAACGAAGAGATGCTTGAAGGAGTTTGCACACCCGCTTGTTTTTACTACCACTTCCACATGGATGAGCCATATCACTGATTTTTACATTGTGAGTATTCTTTTTCACTTCTATTTATTGTTCACATTGAGGACAATGTGAGTTTTAAGTATGAGGTTGGATACTTGCAATCCTTTTAGTATGTTTCCTTTTAGCATGCATATAAATTTTCTAGTCACATGTTTCCTTTTGCATTCAGACATTGTTGGAATAATCATTGAAGTTGAGTTCTTTCTTTCCCTTTTATCATTTTGTTGTTGATTTTGATATGATTGTTATTGGCTAGAACTTTGTGGTTCCAAGGTTGATAGAGATTTATTTATGTCTTGGATTATGATGGATTAGATTTCGCTTTGAATTGCTTAAAATCCTAATGGTTAGCTTGGACTTGAATCTAGGTTAGAACCTTCTAAACTAGCAACCTAAGTTGGAATTGAGACTTACCCGGTGATATTCCTCTTAGATACATAAGTGATTAACCATAGGTAATAATTGGTTTTAATGTGCGTGATTCCTCTCTAAGTTGGGTAATTCTTGAGACTTACCCGGTAAAGGGTTACTTGATCCTTAGTTAGATAATCTGGTTTGTAGTGAACTTCCCTCCTCTTTACCTTGAGAGGTTCGGCCCCCGCAGCGGAGTGACTGTCGCCTACCCGGTAATAGGTAGTTAGGATTGAAAGTCATATGGTCTTGAGACTTACCCGGTAATAGACCATCAGCCTATAAACGTTCATCCCTGTTTCTTTTCTACCATATCTCCCTATGAGTCGTCATGAGTCCTTATGCCATAAACAATGACCTTGAACCCTTGGAATTCATTTCCTTTCCTTTAATTTGATTATCTTTTCTTTTATTCGCTTTTATAAAACTGTTTTCGATTGAAGGTGACATTCGATTGCGAACAACCGAATTCGCCAAAAACTTTTGATTCTCTTTCTCTTATTTTTTCCAACCTCCTTCTTTATTCTAGATCTATTCTATCATTAATCATTGTTGCAGATTAATCCTCTCAGTCCTTGTGTTCGACCCTGGAATACCTGTCCTACTTCGTACAATCCATACAATGTGGGTTCGTTGCTATTTAGGGGAGTTATTTACAAGTTTATAAATTTAAAATTATCACTTCCTTGTTTTGTTATCCTGTGAGTTTCTATCATTATTGATAGGGATTTATAGGTGTGTAAAACCAGCGAACACATGCTCTTTTGTGAAACATACAGACCCGAGGCTAGACGTAAATTTCTTCCTTCATGGATTTGTAACGCAATACCGTTATTCCTTCCGCTCTTTTGTGGTTCAAAAGATCTGGAAACTTGAGATAGTAGAGAAGATTAGGACTTTATTGTGCGTGACAGATGAAGGTAAGGTATTGTCTAACGTAGAAAGACACAGGCAAAATATGACGAGTTCTACTGAATGTAGCATTTTCCCTAGCTACACTGAATATCTCCTTCATATTGCAAGGGACTTTCTTACCACTCGTGAGGTATGGATTGAATCCTTCCCCTTGAGATTCATTCGTTATTCTTTTCCCTCGATAATGAGGCGTGGTTCACGGAGAACACCAACACTAATCTTCCCTGGATCGATGGTATCGAATGGAGAAACTTGTTTTCCAATGTCGTATGGTGGTTGTGGAAGTGGAGAAACAGCCATATCTTCGGTGTTGTTGTGGTATACCCAAGAAAAGCAAATTTATTATAGCAAACTCGAAAGAATACTAGGTGATCACGACCAGGTTGAGCAATGTGGGGATAGCTGGTGCCAAAGAAGAGATTATGGTCCGCTTATGTCTTCCTAGGAAAGAGTGAGTCAAATGGAATTCCGATGGGTCAGGCAGACATGATAGTGGCATGGCGGTTGCGGTGGCATCCTTCCGAACGATGTTGGACAGTCGATTAGAGGTGGGACGTACCACATAGGAATATGCTCGGTTCCAATGCTGGATTATGGGTGTTATTATGTGCCTAACTCTTTGTTGGGGGTTGGGTTATCGTCATGTGGAGCTTGGGTTTGACTCCAAGCTCGTGGAGAATTATTGCTCAAGAATTTAGTACGGCCTCCTCCTTTGACTAGTCTAGTAGGTGTTTGCCAAGACTTATTACATAGAGACTGGAACATCCGTTTCATCACATTTATTGGGAGACTAATCATGTTGCGGACTTTCTTGCGAACCTGACTTTGGATTTTCTCGTGGGACAATATGTGTTCCTGAACCCGCCTATGAGTATTCTATCGATTTCAAATGAAATGCTACTTTCGTGTTATTTCTGCTTAATGTCATTCTATTATAGCCGAGAGGGTTATTCCCTCCTCACTGCCAAAGAAAAATTTGTTGAAAATTTTTGTTCGAGGTTAGGATTAACTCCCTAAAATATTATTAAAATTCGAATATTTTCAATATACTTGCCAAATATCATAAAACTTTCTAAATTCCAAAGCTCCAGTAAAATAAAACAAGCCCTGATATAAATGCGATTCCCATTCCAGTCCACGCAGTCGTCCACAATTTCGTATCGAAGAGGATGGAAATTGGAGCAACGGCTTCAAACCCTTCAATGGATCATCCATCGGAAACCCTTGCTTCCGCAAACTCCGCGAGTGCCGACAATGGAGCTCAATCGGAAGAGTCTCCACCTGCTGAATCCTCATTCAACCAGACCGATCTATTAAAAGCTGTTCAAGTTGTAGAGACAGACTCCTTGGCGATCGCCCAGAGCTTCACCTCTCTCTTCGATTCTCTCAGATTAGCCCTCTTAAAGGTCAATCGAATTCTCTCTCTTCAGTTTTCAATCCATTTCGATTCTGTTATCTATTTTTTCCAAAATAAAATCATGGTTTCAATTTTGATTAGCAATTTAGGTAACTGTTTTGTGTTTTTTTTTCTTCTTCCTATTTGCAGTCAACTAGCTCTACAATCGATCACATGGAATGTTTTAGTGATGCTGCCGGTCGGATTCAAGAATCAGGTAAGTGAAGTGATCTCGGATTTGTAGTGAATTGCTTTCAATTAGGGACTTTAACATGTTCTTTGCTTTTCTGATTGTTTGAGCTGAGGATTGATCATATACTATTGTAAGTTTGTAGGTATCATTTGTTTAATGCTATGAATTATGCAATACTTATCATAAACGTGGTAGAACGTAATTTCTGCATAGCGCGGTTTTCATATAGATTGGAAAGGAGAATGCTGAGTGTATGCCATTCTTGTGACTGAATGTATGCTCCTTAATAAGCTGCATTTGAAATTGAGTTATGTCTGATCAGTGATCAATGTATATGGCGTGAAAATTTTTTGTATATTTATGCCATGTGCGCATTAAGCTTCATTTGAAATTGGTCCCCGACAGTTTTGTAACGATTTAACAGTTCACACTAGGGAAGGGAAATTAGGAAAGGAGAAAGGAAATGAATGAGGATTTAAAACTTTACATGTTTGGTAAGAAGGGAAAAGGAAATAAATGGAAGTAGAAAAAACTGTAATGTTGTTTGATTAGGGGGGAAGGGAAGGGAAGGAAAAATTGTTTCAGTGCAACTTGTCTTCGAATTCATCCATTTATTTTCCCTCACCTTCCCAGAGTTTTCTTGGTCATCAATGGGACTTGTTGAATTTCCCTTTCCACAAACACCCTACCCTATCTCCCCTTCCTCCATTATTCTTCCACATCCCTCTTTTCAAACAATGGGTTTGTTTGGTGTGTTGAATTTCCCTTTCCATCTAGTGACATTTCATCGATACTATGATTCATTAAACAATGTTTTGTTTTATTTTCCAAATCTTTCAAAGCTCTAAGTTGTGTAAAGCTTATGATCTCATTTATGTCATTCACTTTGTTTTGCTTGCAGCAATTGAGGCATCAACTAGAGGGAACCGTTTCGTAAATTCTTGCCTGAGGTACATATTACTGTTTTCCCATTCTGAACACAATTTGAACTTCTCTAAATGAACGAAAGTGTTCAGTTCCACCACCTGTTATTTGACAAATCCTTCTGAATAATTGATGATCCTTTGTTAATGTAAATTGAACTTGAAGGCATCAAAATTCATGTCTAACTTAAAGTTTCTCGACAGGTTGAATGAAGAAATGAAGGGTGTTGATACTTTGGCCACACAGTTGTATCCTTTCTTCAAGATTTTCTACCAAAATTACAGAATTTCGTTATAAATCCATTCACTTTCCTAACTCACCCCCACACACCCGCTATATGAGAAATTACACTTTGTTGGTGCAAAAACTGATGAAATTTAAGAAGCTCTTTTTTCGGCATTATGTTTAAAACTTGTGTTCACCGTTGTACAGAGATTACGAATTTTGAGTTGAACTTAAGAGCCCTCTCTCCCTGTTTGTTGGTCTCCCTTGATCTTTACCTTGACGCTTGTACAGAAAGATGTTGAAAAGGAATGTGGATGCCTTGGATGTGGCTGTGAACCGAATGCTTCGGATGAACTGACACAAGCACCTCCTCTCATTGTGTGGAATCTTAGGACTTGGTCAATGGAACGAGATGGGGCTCCTTGATTTCCAGATAAAGACATAGAAATGTAATTGCTAAATCTTTTCTTCAGAAACTCCCTAAGAACTCATTAGGTGAAACTAGGGTGATAGAATCAGTTGTGTCTATGTATGTCTTGCATCTGCATCTCTCCTTGGTGAGACTCCGTCTCTAATTGCTGATATGGTACAAATAAAGTGTTTCATACAATAATGTAATTATATAAATTAACTCTGTGGAGAATGATACTGTTATCCTGTTATATGTTGAGATCTTTATGTCTGTGTATATAGATTATAATACCCTGCTATTTTTACTGGTTGCATATTTGAGGGATGTGTGTTAGCTCCCAGGACCCAAGTCCCAATGGAGCTACGGAGTGAATAAAGAGCATATTTTAATTATTGGGATGGCCCAATGGGCTTCTTGACTTTGGGCCACTTTGCAGCACGGCCCAAGTACCTTAGCGTGTGTCTATTCGTGGAGGTTTTTTATTTCCATTCCAATATTCCTAAAACATAGGATTTGACTAGGGTGGACGCATACACATTGCACTATCTCCAAAACATACGAGTATTTTATAAGTAGCTGTAATCTCGCAGTTTCGACGGCAATATTTTAATGGACCAACCTCTCACTAATCTAAGTTGAATTACGAAATTAAATTCTATTCATCTACATTTTCTAGTTTGATTTCTAACCATTTAATATAAAATATAAAAAAACTTTATAAGTTTTTTTTTTTGTTTCTGATATTTTTTTTTATCATTGACGGTGAAATTATAGACTGTTAATTGTAATTATGGACTATTGACGGTTCAAATATGAATCGCCAACGTGATGTGCAATGCAATTATGGATTGTCGGGGGAAATTTTGGATTTTTTGTTAAAAAAAAATCAAAATTTACTAAAAAAATATTTAGAAAAAATATATAAATTTTTAAAAAAATCTAATTAAGTGATTAGAAATCAAACGGTAAAAAGTTAGTTCTTGCATTTTTCAATTTCACAACTTTATGCGTTATCGTACCAAAAATTTTCATTATTAATTGATTGTCTAACATGAAAATGAAAATAAAACCGAAGATTATTGTATATAACCATTATAAATGTACGAATAGTCAACCTAACAATGACATTAGTCTTCTTAAACAATGTGGAAGATTTAAGTTCGACATTTTAGAGAAATTAATACTGAAATAATCTTTTCAAACTTGTAGAATTTTGGGATGGTTTAAGTTCAAATATTTAGAGAAATTAATACAGAAATGATCTCTTTAAGCTAGACTATTAAATATTTTGTTAGGGCATAAAACGTCATTAACCGATAAACAGAACGAGTTAAATATAAGAGAATAAAATCATTGATCTGTATTTTTGAGCATTATCTTTTTCTGCCAATACTGGTACGACTATACTATTATGTAATTAAATTAAAAATTGGGAGAAGTATTTAAAGATTAATATAGTATCTTAAGATGACGTTGGGGCGACCACTGAAATTGTCTTTGTGCATATAATTTTGTTTTGATGAATAGATGATTCTTAATTAGAATCATAAACGACAGAAGCAACATGTTTAAATTTGCAATGTGTCTCCACAGTCTAATTGCCAATCACATTTTAGATCGTACCTCGAAGTTTGGGTGATTAGATATACTCGTAAGGATTAATTAAGTGTAATATATATACTATACGTACTCTCTTCTCAGTCAAGTAATTATTAATAATTTATTTATTTTAAAATTTTATTTTAATAGATTGATTGTAAATAAAATTATGACTATTAGGTGATAAATTAAATAAAATTTTATTGATTTTAATATATTTATGAAGATTTGTAGAATTTCATAACACAATATAAATAAACATAGAACATGGAATCAACAATTTACATATACATATTCTTCCCTTCGGAAATAGTAGGTAAGAAAATGACAATTAAAAGATGTCATATGTGTTATTGTGCAAAAATTTTAAGAATTTATATATTATAATCGTTAAAATACGGAGTTTTTTTTTAATGAAAATAGAGAAAATAATATTATTAAATATAAATTAATAAATATAAATAATAATAAAATTGTATTTATAAAAAAAGTTATAGGAGTATAGTAAATTAGTAATGAGTATAATTAGGGGTGGTTACAAATCCCGCCAATTCCGTTCCCGTCCCGGGCCCATTCCGATCTCGTCCCGATTCCGGCGGGATTGCATTCAAAAATATAAATCCCGTCCAGGACCCGCACCGCCAAAAACTATGCGGGACGGAATACGAGCCTTAACTTCTCCATCCCGCTAGGCCCGTCATGTCCCGTATATAATAAAGTTTTCTAATTTAAAATTATAAATATAAGTAGAATCACTAAGCATTAGCAAAATACTTATATATTTATTACATAGTTACGTTCTTATATTTTAAAAAATAAACAATGTCGGTCAAACCGTTAAAATTGATAAATGTACCAACTTCATCTAGATGTGTTATTATATATATTTGGAAACTTTAGTTTAACTCTAATATATTATCATGAAATATTTAAAAACTTTAATGTATTGCGTTTTAAGTACGATATATACGAATATTTTGTGGATAAAGCATAAATTTTAAAAACTTTTAATAAACTAATGTGTAAACGGGATTAGTCCCGTCCCGATCTCAGTCGGGATAAGACCTGGTAGGATTCAATCTAAAATACCCAAGGCCCGTCCCAATCTCGTCCCATTTAAAATAGTTGGGACGGGACTGGGATGACCTCAATCCCGTCCCATGTCCACCCTAAGTATAATGTACAGTATTCTTTGAATAACAAGATAAGTAACATGTACAGTATTATTGAATACGAGCATAGACGTTGGGAATTGTCATATACAAAAGTAATATATAAAGAGCCCTGAAATTATAAGTAATGGTTGAGGTGCCTCAAAAATATGCAATCTGCAACTCTATTTATGATACATATTTTTTTAATCGCATAAAACAAACCCTAAACCACAAAATACAATTCTTTTACTTATTTTAAATTGCGATTTCATTTCCTAAAATTAGGCATGGAACCTCTCTCAATTATTTTGGGAATGATATGAGGATATATTATAATTAATTTATCATACTTTCGTGATGCATGTGAATATTGGGCTTCGAAATGCTGTGTAAAAATTTTAGAATGTATTGAATATTTATTTTCTTTAATTCTTTTGTTTTCACACTTAATATGACCATTACATTTTGATTAAACGTTATAAAGTTTGTATTAATTATCAGAATACTCATCATTTTTTCTGTAACATTTTGGACTTTGGAGGGTTTCGACATTATAATTAGTATTTTAGAATAAAAGTATTCATGTGAGAAGGATTTTCTTTGATAACCCTTTTTTGTTTTTGATGAATTGATTTAAGTTTTAATTAAAAGAAAGGTGTTACAGATGTAAATTAGGGATCAAATAAAGGTAATATTTGATGAATATTTTTTGAAAAATTATATCATGATTACATGGTAATCTATTTAGGGATCAGATGAAGGTAATATTTGTTTTAGAAAAAAAAGGTGTTAAAGATGTAAATTAATATAAAGAAAAACAATTAATAGTATTCTATTTGCAATTTTGGTGGTCGGTCAACTTAATTCACGGGAAAGTAGTGGAGATGATATCCCGATAGTACGCAACTCGTGTTATTAATGTTACCCTCATTAGTCATTCATATAACTAGCTAGGTGTAAACGATTAATAGTATTCTATTTGAAAAACTTACACGACACAAGCGAACTACATACAAACACTCGAATTTCATTCTAAAACCAATTAGCAATAGGAAGAATAACTCTTATACTTATATGCTAGTTCACATAGTTTCGTATTGTCGACGTGAGATAGTCTTTTTCTTCCCTACGTCCCAACCCATTATACCAACTATTATCATTCTAATTTTATATATACTTTATTTATTATTTATATTTTAAAAACATTTTTTATCCCGTCAATGTTATTATTTTTGTATACAATTTTTTTTTAAAAAAAAATCATAAATAACTAGTACATCTTTTACTTTTAATTTTTTTGTTCTCAATATCTTACATGAAGAATCTCTACGTAGAGAATACTTCTATATAAGAAAAAATAAACAATTAAAGTCCAAACATGAGACTTATAGAACTAGTAAATAGTCGGTGGTAGTTTTGCAAAATGAAGAAATTCTGACTCCATCTGTTCTTCGTTTATGATATACGGAGTATTAGAGTTAACAAGTTTGATTCATAATATATAATATTATAACTTTTATATATAGAATTATATCTTCTTCTTTCTTTCTTTTTTAATTATTTGTGTTTTAAAATACTCTTTTCTCTATCCCATATCTCCTTACATTTTACCATTGGTTTTATAAACTTTGAAACTATTTTGCATCAATAAATGTTATATATTTTATTTTAAAATTTTTAATATGTGATTTTTTTTCTTTCTAATGACTTATACGAAAACCTATACAAAGAGAATACTGCAGAAGAAAAGTAAACAATAAAGTCAAGACACAAGACTTTTAACACTAGTAGAGAGTGGGTTGTAGTTTTTGCTAAAATAAACAAATTTTAGTTATTTATATAACTTTTTAGGATTACATTTTAGTCAAATTTATTATAAATTATATGAGATATTATATTTATAAAAATTTAAATAACTTTTAATATTATTTAAAACTTTAGAAACATGAAAAATGGATCTAAATAGGATAGAAGTATGGATATATTGATAAGTTTCAGTCGACTAAGTAACATGAAGTAATTTTATATATACTTTAAGTCTGAATTTAATATATAAATTAGACTAATTATTTGTTTATATAACGTGTTTTCATTGATCTCTTTATTGGATGGGAGTAATAAAATAGTGTATGGTAGATGTCTTAGAAAATGGGGTGCTACCTAATTCATTGACAAAGCATTTGATAGCAACGACCAATTCAAGAAAAGCTTCATCAAATGGTCAATGGAGAATTGATTGATACTCACTCACACTAATCTATGTGTATACAAATCAAGTTGGGCACTTGCACCGCCACTAATTATTATTACTTAATGCCATTAATTAATATGCTACAAATTCATTTATAACTATTTATTAATCAAACATTTTTAATTGGATCTCATGTCTCAGTGATACATGTATTCATATCAAGTGATTAGTTGAAGTTAAATAAATTAAAATTAAAATTTTACAATTTTACTATAAAAATAATAAACAATATAAATTTTATCAATCACGTAATAGAAATATAAAAGATCTTGTCCGACACCTTTCAGCCACGTACGCAATACCACATCCAACCATCTCTCATTGGATGATTGAATGGAAAATGTATATCTATAAAAATTATGAAAAGTTTTTAGTCTATATTCCATTTTAATACTTTTGCACACACCGCATCAAATTTAATAATTTGACATTAATGAATAAGATATAAATATTTTATACATAACATTATTATATCATGAACAATAACATTATTTAAGGATTACACATATAAAATCTATCTAGATTACACATATAAAATCTATCTAGATATTTCGGGTGTATTGGACCGGATTATAAGAGAGAGGTTCTTCATCAATTTCGAGGGGAAAAAAAATTAAGATTACTTGAAAAGTAGATCTAAACAAATCCGTGCTCGGTCCGGCTCAAATTTAAATCTTGTCCGAAATGTGCGGGTCGGGCACAAGCACGACCCGTGCCCACCTATGTATAATCACAGGTTGGTTGTGGGAGTGAACCGTCCGTGATTAGGACTAGTATCAAAAATTAAAAATTTATCTCGTAGCGTTAGGATTAGAAGTGGCTTAGAGTTAAGTTTATTTTTGTATGAATTTAGGACTAGTATCAAAATTTATCTCTTACGGCAACAATTTATTTTATTTACAATGGATTATATATAATTATAATTATTATATATATTATTTTTGCAATTACATTCTATTTATTTATTTATTATTTATTTGTTTGGCATTTTCCATGGGTGAAAACCTATATAGTTTGACTTTTTGACAATAAATTACAAAGTAGGTTATTTTGAAGGAATACAGAAAGAGTGGAAGTTTTGATTAGAAAAGATGTATAGAAGAGGGTAAAATTTTTACAAATTTTCTTCAACAAATATTATTACTATGAAATTAGTCAGCCTAAATCTTCTATGATTTAATCTATGTATAAGAGGTCAACAAAGTGAACAAACTAGTCTCACGTATTCTACTAGTTTCATATTTTGTGTTTTTGTACAATTTACTAAGTCACTTTCATATATAAATATTAAAATGAATTAAAACATTATTTTAAGTATAAATGGTCCTAAAATCGAACTTCAAAATTGATATATTAACGTTTGACATGTATTTTATCAACTATTATTTTTCTAATAACTTTATAAAATATAAAATAACAAACGTTTTACCTTAATATAGATCCTTCACGTGATTTCAACGACCATTTCACAATATTTCAATAATTACTTAAAATTGATATCTTTAAGAAGAACAAATTTTGATTAATAAACTCAAATGACATATATGTTCACACTATTATAAAGTGATGCCGATATTATATTTCATTATTTATATTGACAAAGAAAATATTTATAAAAAAAAAAACACGAGTCAAAATTAATTGGGAGTTTTTCTTTGTTGGCCACAAGTTTGGCTATTTGCCCTGCAGGTTTCACAGTTTACACGATGCAACATGACTTGTAACTTGTAAGGTTATCAAACTGAAAATAGTAAAAATTGAGAGGCCATAATGCCCTCATTTGATGCCTCGGGACAAGGGGGAAATAAATACAAAAATTAGGTCTAAACCAAATAATTTGCTTAAAATAAGTATCAAAATGTTGGATTTTCCTCCTACAACTGTTTAGGAGAAACCAAATAAAAACACACAAGTTGTTGGTTCCTCTTGCATTCAAGAACTCCTGACTAGAGCATTCCATACACACAGATGAAGAGCAAAAAGCTCTGTTCATTACCCCATTGAAGATCAATCTATGCAAACCCTTTTTTACTGCATAAATATCGTATTCTACCACTCTCTTTGCCCATGTGTTTCCCTCGTTCTCTCTGTTAAAGCTTTGAGTTTTGTTTTTCATGAAACAAAATCATAGCTTTTTTTTTGTCTTTTCATCAAGAGTAAGCTTTTCAAGGACGCTTATGTCTCCATGAGGCCTTTTTTTTTTTTTTTTTACTTCCTACAGTAAATCAGCAGTTTTTTTCAAAGCAAAAAGAGTGATAAGATCTTCTGTTGCATTTTTTAAATCGTACCCCCTTTTCCTCGATGTAAATTAGTGAGTAAAAAGTCAAAATCTTTTGATGAATTTGTTTATGCTTGGTGGGTTTTGATTTTCATACAAGAAGGGGCTGAAAACACCATTCTTGAGCAACAATGGAAACTGGGCTCCAAAACCTAAGGAAGCAGCTTGCTCTTGCTGTTAGGAGCATCCAATGGAGTTACTCCATTTTCTGGTCAACTTCTCCTTCTGAACTAGGGTAATTTTCTAAGTCTCATCTTTTTCCCTCTTCTACCAACAAAATTTCATGTTTTAATTTTAGTTTTTTTTTCCTTGCTATAAACGGGTCCTTTGATTTTGCAATGAATTCTTTAAATTGCTAAAATTGCAAAGATTTTGACTCGTCTTGCTTAGTTGAATGACTTTGTGCTGATATCATGGGGTCATTTTCATAGTGTTTTCTAATGGTACCAATTTGAGATATCTCATGTTTGTATGTACTAGTTTGTTGATTATAATGACAGAAAATATGCTTTTCAGGGTACTAGAATGGGGTGAAGGATACTACAATGGAGATATCAAGACAAGGAAAACAATTCAAGCTGGTGAATTTGATGTAGACCAGATGGGCTTGCAAAGGAGTGAGCAGTTAAGGGAGCTTTATGAGTCTCTATTAGCTGGTGATAGCAACCCACAAGCTAGAAGGCCATCAGCTGCACTGTCTCCTGAAGACTTGTCGAATACCGAGTGGTATTACTTGGTTTGTATGTCATTTGCCTTCAATCTTGGACAAGGGTAAGCCTGATATTGGTTAACAAAGCTAGAAAAATCAGTTATGTCATCTGTGTATCTGTGTTTAGTGGATCCTGATATTGGTGAAGTTTGCTGTCATTGGTAGTGTGAAAATTCATGCCTAAAATTCAGAAGATAAAAAGTATTTATTACTTTTGCTAGATGATCTGAAAATGATGTCTCATGCCAATTAATGGCTTACCTACCATGTTAGGGGACCATGATCTTGTATTGTAAAAGTAAGAGCACTAGTTATTATAATATATGGTTAGGATGGACCTCTAACCATTCTTATATTTTACTCCAATGTTGGATTTATGTCACGGATTATTCAAAAAGTTTCAACATTTATTGATTTGTTTATCAGGTTGCCGGGAAGAACTTTAGAGACCGGTCAGCCTATCTGGATCTGTAACGCCCACCAGGCAGATAGTAGTGTGTTTGGCCGCTCTCTGCTGGCTAAGGTTAAACTTCTGGCTTTTCAAGAACCTTTAAAATAATATCTGTAAGTTAAAACAAAGACTGATTCATCTTAATGTTTCGTTTCATAAACAATGTTCGTTGCAATCGCCTTCACCAGAGTGCTTCCATTCAGGTACTCTATAATGACTAATCTTGACCAAAGTTGACATGTTTGAGTAGTCATTACTAATCACGTTCTTTCAAAATTCAGACAGTGGTATGCTTTCCCTTTCTAGGAGGTGTCGTCGAGCTAGGTGTCACTGATATGGTAATATTGCCTTTTCTTTACAAGATTAATTTTTTATTTGTGTACTATGAAATATTCAATTGACACATCTTCTTCATATGTATCTAAGGTTTTAGAGGATCTTCCAATGATTCAATATGTCCAAGCTTCTCTATTGGAGATTGATTGTCCTGCTGTTTTTAGTTATACTCGAACATCAGTTGTGCCATGTGAAGAAATGAGATCATTAGAGTCTCCTGATGACAGCTCTAGTGGATTTGGACTAATTCAACCAGTAGACGAAACTAAATTCAAGGTTGAATGTGCAAGTGGGGAGCTTATAGATGATGATGACCTGAGTAACCGTGTTTATACTTCTATGACTGAAAGTGAATGTATATCACAGAATCTCATAAACCCTGAGAATCCCATATCTCTTTTAAATGCTCAAGAACAGGATATTCAAGATGAGTTCAGTGATGATCTCCATTACCGGAATATTCTCACTAGTCTTTTCAAGAGCACTAATGAGTTGATCTTGGAGCCTAGTGCTTGCAATCGCGAAAACAAGTCATGTTTTGTGAGTTGGAGAAAAGGAGGCATAGGTTCTTGCTTTAGACATACAAATGGAAGCTCACAAAGAGTTTTAAGGAAAATACTATCTGAAGTTCCTCGGATGCATGATGGTTTCTCTAACCATACAATTGCAGAGAGAAGGAGAAGGGAGAGTGTCAATGACAGAATTTCTGCACTAAAATCACTTATCCCATCAATTGATAAGGTAATAGAACTACTTCATATTCTTCCTATTAGCATAGAAAATCATTTTCCTTTAAGTGCTCGTTTGTTTAGAAGGGCGGAATGAAAACAGTTAAGTGAAAGAAATGAAATGAAAATGTTTATACATTACTTTCTGTGTTAAAAGACCTCTAACATTCCATTCTGGTTGTTAAACAAACATGATTGTTGTTATAATGCATGACATCCAAAACAAGTCGGTTTTTGGAATGACTTTGTATTTACATCTGCTTTGTATAGGTTGACAAGGCTTCTATACTTGATGACACAATAAACTACTTGAAAAATCTCAAGAGAAGAGTTGAAGATCTTGAAACAAGTGAATGCAGTGAAAGAAAAACACATAAAAAGTCTCAAGACATGGCAGAGAGGACATCCGACAACTACGGAAACAACAAAGATGGTGTCAAGAGAAAAGCCAATGAATCTGATGAAGGGATCAGACAAAATTCTAAGAACTCTACCAAACTATCAATCAGCCTAATCGAGAAGGATGTTTTAATTGAGTTAAGATGTCCATGGAAGGAATGCATATTACTCGAGATCATAGATTCGCTGAGTAGTCTCAGACTAGATACACATTCGGTTGAGTCCTCTACAACTAACAACTTTCTTTCTGTTACCATCAAAGCAAAGGTACAAGTTGTGAAACCTTAGTGAAATAGAAGCTACAAAGTATTGTCTGAATCTCATGTTATATTTGGGTATTTGGGTATCTTGCAGATCAATAGATTGAGCAGTCTATCAGCAGGAATGATCAAGCAGGTGCTACAGAGAGTTCTAATGAAAGCTTGATGAGTTTTCTTTCTCAGTTAGATTGCAGTTTTGGGAATTTTTGTACATTTCTTGGTAGAAGAGAGTAATTTCAGAAAAATAAATGATTTATTGAGCTGAACTAGTAGTATTTGCGTTTCTTTGTGTTGATTATGGCTATACCAGAAAAGCAGAAAAGCAGAAAAGGATGTTTTTTGCAGCCAACCAAATGATATGATTGAGGGAGGCTAAGACAATCAACCTATAAGGCAATCTCTTTAGCCATCACTAAGAAAGCAAAATGACATGTGATCATCATCTAAAGTAAAGGGGAGGAAAAGGTTTGGCAATGAGGGTGGGATTTGGTGATGTTCAAAAGGAGGTTTGTTTTTATTAGACACAATTTAGTAAAATATGAAATGCTTTAGATTTTTATTTTTTTTATATAAAATATGAACTTACAGTTAATATTTATTATTATCAATATATTTTACAAACCATGTAAAGTGGTGTATTATTTATATTAAAATTGGTAGTTAGGCTTATTGTACGTGTTACTAGACGTTTAAACCCGTGCCACATACGGGGCTCAAAATCTGGTGTCTTTTATTTTTGTTTTAACGGATCAATATAAACATAGTAAAATAGAGTGCATTGAAGCTAACGTGGTGCTATATGGTGTGAGTAATTTGAAATTATGCGCTCATTAATCGTCAAAAAAAACCTTTTTAAAAAAAAATTATATAATTAAATTTTATAAAACTAAATCTATTAAATCAATATAATCTTTTGAGATGTTATCAGAAAAATCTTTATCTGATTACTACGTAAAATCAATCAATCATCAATATCAATCAATATTTATCTATATACTAAAGCAGTCCGTGAACTTACACGTGGCACAGTATGGTAAATCCACGTCATTAAATTTATATGTGGTACAGTCTGGTAAATCCACGTAATTAAATTTACAAGTGTCAATATTTTGTTAATCCAGGTCCCATGTTAAAAAATTATTTTAAATATTTTACTAACTAATTTTTTAATTAGTCCCTTATATTATTAATTAACCCTTAATTATTTGTAATTTAAAAATCAAAATGATTAAGATTGCAATCTAATGTTACAGGTCTTACTATTCTTTTACTTATTTTTTATTATTTTTTTTATTATAAGCGTTTTTTCATTTTTAAAAAATTGATTTTAATATTTTTTTGAAAAATATTTCATATATTTTAAATAACTTTGTATAAAAAATAAAAGATTTATATTAAAAAATATCAGGAAAAAAATCAAAAAAAAAATTCCCAAAAAATTAATTTGGATTTTTTATAAAAATATCGAATTTTTAATATAAATCAAATAATTTTAATAATTTTTTTGTCATTTACACAAAATTATTCAAAAAATAAGGAAAAAAAACTCCGGAAAAAAAAAAAGTTTTGATTCTTTTTATAAAAATTAAAAATATTTTACTTAACTTATGATTATTAATATATTAATTTATTTTTTTAAAAAAAAACTACATTACACTTATAATCCTAAATTTTGTAATGACATGTTAAAAAGCAATTGTCCAATCATCACCGGAATTAGAATTTTTTCCGAAAAAATAATTTTTTTTTTTATAAATACATAATATATGTCATTTTCAATAGTTTTCAAAGTTTGTATTATTTTGAGTTTAATTGATAGTTGTTATTGTTTGGACTTTTTTATAAAGAAAATTCTTTTTATTAATATTTATTATTTGAATAACTTAAGCTATACTATTAGTTTTATTAATTATTAGGTAATGAATTATTTAAATTTAATTATTTAATATTGTAGTTTTTGACTTAGACATTCAACTTATATTATATAAATCCTTTTCATTTACATTTTAATATATTATTATTTAATATTTTTAATTTTTAATTTATGATTTGTTTTACACTTCTTTTTTCGTTAGTATATGTTTTACACATTACTTCTTATCTATGTTACATAATAAAATAACCCGTGAACTGATACTTAGCGTAATTCCGTGCGGTCACCTTACTAATTTTATAGTGTCATCTATTCGTTAGACCAAATTACGTACTCTAACATTTAATTTAACAAAACCTAATTTTTTTTAGGATTGATACTAACTTTGACATTCGAGTATCTCAAATGATATTGTCCCGAAATACTCTTTCCCGATTGTTATTGCAGGATTTGAATTATTGCTTGATTTTCATTCAATGTGAAAAATACAGCCTTACAACAAGTATCACATAACAATTAAGATAATTCTCAACATAATGAATTATCAAAAACTATTTTGACACACAATTATCGTCTAACCCGTGCAGGGCACGGGTATTAAAACTAGTATACTACTAAAGTAAAGAACATCTAAAGCTGACGTGACGCGCTGTAGATCCAGTATTTTAAAATGGAGCTCCCACAATTTTTCGCCACAAAATCTTTTTTTATTAAATCTGTATATTTAAGAAAAACTAATTCTTAATTCTTAATTATAACAAATCCGTTTGTTATTTGTTTAGTCAATTAGCCGAATTTAACACTAATTAATTATTTTTGCTGGTTATCTCTTTTAACGTGAAACTAAATCCAACTCATTATATATATTTTATTAATAGATTTTCTAATCAATTTTGTATTTTTTATAAAAACTAATTTTTAAATATATATTTTTAGCTAATTTCAATCTCTACGGTTTTTTTTTAAATCAGCTTTTGTTTTTGTTAATTTAAAAAAATCTTTTAATAAATCTTTTTTTTGTTAATTTAAAAAATTTTCTGATCACCTAATCTTTTAACAAAATCAGATTACGTAATTTTTTCTATTGTTAAATCCTTTTTCGATTTTTAATTTGACGTCGACAATCACCGCCAAACTTTTCACATTACAACTTCTTCGACTTCTACTCTTTTCTAATCTTATACATATGCATTGATTCACTCAAGTCACCAAAAGTTAATCCCAAAATATTTTATACTAAAATTCAACGAAATATATAAAAAAAAATCACTTAAAATTAATTCATTTAAATCGATATTTCATTTAAAATAACGTTAGATTTTTTTTTGTTTAGATTTGAAATTTTCGTTTGAATCTACAATCTAACAAATTTAATTATTTTTTAATATCAAATTTAAATTAAATTTTAGAAAATTTCATTTAAATTTTATTTTGAAGATGATGATTTTAATCTTATATATTTTATTTAAAAAAAATTGTTACTGATTTTATATTTTATCCGGATTTGGCTAAATGTATTTTTATTTTTTGTGATCAATCTTTAATTTGACCAAAATTTTTATTATAAAATTCTCTACAAAAAATAGTTTACATATTAACAGGAGTTTCAAATAAGGAATTTTTGAAAATTCGTTATTTGCATATTCGAAAGAATTTAAAAAAAATACAAATAATATTATCATTTTTTAATCATTATTTAGATTTTTTTTGAATAGTAACTAAATCAATTTTTAATTTTTTTTTTTTATCATTTTAGTTCCAATAAATTCTATCTTAAATACTTTGTAAATTTAAAATTCAAATCTATAGTACATATCACAATATTGGACACACAACTTTAACCTATCTAACCAAATCCAAACAAATATCTAGAAAAAAAAAACTACTAGCCGTACAAATCTAAATATGTATTTTTATTTTTATTTCTTAATTTTATTAGTGTTAAGTAATATTTGTTGGGTTGTAAATTAAATTGTAGTTATTTTTAAAGAATATATTGAAGATCTAAATAATTCCATTTTTTAAATTTTTAATAAATCATAAGTCATATTTACTATTGAAGAAAAATAATCGATATTGATAACGGGTATGAAAACAAAAAAATTTTAAAAAAAAACTATATGTAATGGGAAATGAAAATTAGAAGGAATGAAAAAATAACATAATATAGATATTATTAATTACTTTTATGTAAAATTCTTGTAACACCCCAAGTCCGCGGGACTCGGGGCGCTACGGGCGAGACCGCACAGTGGGTCCCAACCCTTAGCCTGACAACAATTTCACTGGACCTTTCAACAATAGCACAGAATAAAGGCGGAAAACTGAAATACGTTTTTAATGTATGCGGAACGAAAAGTAAAGTACAATTGGGAAACTCAGCCGAGTCCTCAAAACAACATAATACGGTACAAAAATCTAACATATGACACAAACCATAAAGATAACATAAAAACCATGACTAAAACCCATCCCCGTCCTAAGATGTACGGAGACCCCGACTGTCCACTCCTCCGCCTTACTCGGCGGCGTCCCTAACCTGCAAGTCAACTACATAACCGGTTTAAAACCGTTAGCTAGCATTCTAAGCATTAAAATAATGGGAAAGGCACAAACACACATAAGAATCACAAAACATAAATCACGCAAGTCCGGTTTATTATCTTTAATTTACCTTAACTCGTATCCCGTTCTAATTCAACTTCGGTTGTGACACGAGACCCCAATGGTCTCGCCCCGGTCCCTATTCCCGGCAAGGCACGGTAAGGATGTATCCTTCCGTCTTACCTGCACGGCTAGTCGCCGGGAACCTCCCACTCTCGCAAGAGTTGGGCAGATGATGTCACCGCCCGTTATCATACACTTGGGCCAACATTACTTATAACAGTCGGTGGTCCTATTTTACCGGTTTAATGATTATGACAAATACGTAAACACACACCACCAAACACGCATCATGCTAATACATAGAATACGCGCTAAGTAAGTCCGGAGACTTACCTCGTCCAAACGCTACTCACAAACGCTCACGCTTCCCTTGGGAAGAAGTACTCAACCTGTTCACAACAAGGTATCCATAAAAACCCGCTTAACTCAAGAAGTCTAGGACTTCTACACAAATGATCTACGCATGATCATTTGGCTCACATTCTAGGACTGCATCATAGGGTCTACCATAAATTCCGTCAAAACGACGTAAAAGCTAACGAGGTCTAAAAACGCTCTTCACATTCACCTAAGGTCTCAAAAGCCGCTACTTGGCATTTCCTCTAAGTTATGCTAATTCCAAC
This sequence comes from Fagopyrum tataricum, assembly GCA_002319775.1. Lineage (NCBI taxonomy): Eukaryota > Viridiplantae > Streptophyta > Magnoliopsida > Caryophyllales > Polygonaceae > Fagopyrum > Fagopyrum tataricum. The sequence goes on along the minus strand of CM008281.1, from coordinate 13,205,503 downwards.
CTAACATGATACTACAGACATAACTAGATCAATCATGAGTTCGTGGCTTTTTATCGGAATCCGGACCTAGCATGAAACTACTCAATTTAGCCCATACGCTAAATTGATCATCAAATATAATATAACGAAGCCTATTGTAAAACTCGTTCATAGATTCCGAGGTTAAAACTCGCTAACGTATTTTCCGGGGCGAAAATACATTTCCTAAGTCATATGGGTCAAAACCGTAATTAAAACCTTGAGGCAATTTCCGACAAAACCCAACAGAGGGTATAATTGCAACAAATTCAGAAATCTAGGTCAAACTGCAATAACTCAAAACTCTGGGCATATTTTGTAATTATCATAAAACTGAGGGGGGCGAACGTAATTATACCTAAAGTGAGGGGGCCGACTGTAATTACTGGGAAAACTTGGCCGGCCGGTTCTGCAGCCCTGGACGCCGGCGTGGGCGGTGCTCCGGCAGGGGGAAGGCGGCTGCAGGCGGGTGGCGGTCCTTCCCGTGGGTGAGGCTCCCGGTGGCGGCCGTTCTCCGGCCGACAAGGATGTGCAGAAAGAAGAGTGAGCAGGGAGGAGGCGTCGGCGGCTCCGGTAGGCGAGGGCGGTTGGCTTCCGGCTGGTGGCGAGGCGAGGCTGTGTTTTCCGGTGGCGGCGGCAAAGAGTGATTGCTCCGGTGAGCTCGAGGCGAGGTGAGGCTGCCTAGGGAGTCTGCTAGGGTGCAGCAAGGGCTGCTTCCGGCGGCTCGATCCAACAGAGGAGGGAGAAGGAGGACTGGTGGCCGGGACGCAGTGGAGGGGTGTTCCGACGTGAAAGCGAGGGCAGGAGGGAGGGAGATGGTGCAGCAGGTGTGGAGGGCTGAGGGAGAAAGGGTAGAGGGAGAGAGGGACATGGGATAGGCGTGCCGCGGTGCACAGGGCGAGGGGTCGGCCAGCTGGTGCAGGGGAGCGGGGCAAGACCGAGGGGTCGGGAGCACTGCAGGCCTAACCAGGGAGGTAGGCGGGCGTAGGCGGCAGCAGTAGCTGCTCCAAAAGCAACACAAAGAAGGAGAAAGAGAGGGAGGCGGGAAAGAGAAAGCAGAGAAGGAGGAGGGGAGCGCCAGCGTGGCGTGGGGCCCGGCGACGTGGCGCCTGCGTGGCGCGGGGCCCAGGCTGAGGTGGAAAAAGGAGGGGGAAAGAAAAGAAGATACGTATCGGAATCGGATCCCGTAAAATAATCCCGTAACGGATGCTACGGTCGGAATAATTCCCGGTCATCTCCGTGAAAATAATTTACGGGTTACGGGTCGGAAATATTTTCCGAATATTTCCGTGGATTTATTCTACGAAAAGAGAATAAACGCTAATTTATTTCAAAAAAAAAAATTCCCGATCATCGTTATATTTTTATTTATTTATTTATTATTCTTTTAAATTTTTTTTTCCGGACTTTACAATTCTTAGACAAGCCTTAAAATTTTTTTAATGTTAATTATCTTCAGTACTAAAAATATAATATTAAGGATATGTAGTAATAAGTTTGATATATTTTATTTAATTGTTATATATAAATATAGACTTTTATTTTGTAGTTTTCCTCAAATATTTGTAGAAAAACAATTTTTGTATTGTAGTTTATTATATATAATTTTTTTATTATTTGTTTCTTCTGGAATATGACTATTTACACACTCTTTTTCCTAGAGGATATTAAAATATTATTTCTATGTTTTTAATAAAAAAAATTTATATTAAATAATATCCAATAGTACATAAAAATAATATATATTTTTAGACATAACTCGCACAAGGTGCGGACACCTAAACTAGTCTTTCTAATACGTAAGATTAATTCCTACGTTAATTTCCAAAAAAAATCTTTCTAATACGTAAAATCTTTTGTTAGGGCAAATCCCTTAAAATCAAGCAAATCCTACATCAATCTCTTAATTTTGTTTTTATTTCAATAATAAAATAAAAAAACTACAAAATATCTTTTTAAAAATTTGATCCAATTAAATACTTGTTTTGTGATCTCTTAGTTTCTTATGATTCGGAAAAAAAAACGGACGCAATCAAATCTCCTTATTGAAATTTTACTTTAAATAAAATTATAAATAAATAAAAACAAATGGATTCTACGCCTAAACTGTAACACCCCGAATTCTGGGAATCCGGAGCGTCACTGGCTAGGACCTCACAGTGGGTCCCGACCTTAGTTTGACAACAACTACGGACCTTGCAACAAGGCACAAATATTAAATGTCAAACATCTAAATAAAGGTATTAAAAGTACTGAAGACATAACTAAACGTAAGGCAACCAATCTCTAGAACGGAAGTCTAACGAAAATAATCCAACTGCAGAAATAAACAAATAAATAAATAACCAAAGAACCCGATCCTAGTACGGAAACCCGGTTGGCCACTTCACTCTCGATTTCTCGGTAGAGATATAACCTACACTATCTAACAACACGGTAAAAATCGTTAGCTACAATTCTAATACTAAATGTCACTAGAGCACAACCACATATAAAGAAATGTACGGTAAATCAATCAGCATGCACACTCAAGGTCCCGGTTTATTATCTTTCATAACGTGGATTTAGTCATTCTATTTTCTATCTTTGTCTTGTAACACAAGAGTCTCCCGACTCTTACCCCCGTCCCCGTTAACCAGTAGGACTGGTGTATGTACCTCTTCCCGTATACACTACTGGACTAGTCGCGGGACAATCCTTCGGCACCATCGGCCCGGACCGACGGTTACGCCACGTTATCATACACTTGTGCCTTTCTTACAAAAAAATAAAGTATCGTGGTCTAGTCCGTTCATTTTATTTCACAAGAATAACACACACTACCCTAATGCACACTCAATATTAAACAGTAGCTAAGTGAGTTCTACAAACTCACCTTATCGATATTGGTCTCTAAGTTTCGCGATCTTGCCAGCTAAAGATCCGATTATCCTGCTCCATAACTTATCCATTCTTAGAACCGTTCCAATCTTAAATTTCATTCACTTATCATTGTCACAATCAAGGTATGACGTCTAAACTCAATACCTTGATCTTCTTTAACATTTTTGTTCGGGGACCTACACGTCTATTCGCGTTCTCTTAATCATAGCATACTAATTCCATTATAACTATCTACCGGAAAGAGTTATTAATCTATTATCATGAATAACTCGTCTATCCTCTATTCTTATCCCGGTCTCGGGTATACACTCGCTCAATTCCGCTAACTTAGGTTCCGGTTTCTATTTCTATATGTATCCATCCTTATTCAACATCTTTACTAAATTCTCGAGTCGGATTCACTATCGTAGCATTTTCCCAACTTGTTACCGTTCTACTTTTCCGGTCCTCCACCTTAGTTCCGTACCATAGTTTGTTTCACTTTTCCTCTATTTAATTTACGTTATCCATTACTTATCAACTATTTAATTTACGTTATCCATTTGACTTATAATCACCTAAGCACAAGAGACAAACGGGAGTAAACATTCTTTGATGTAAATAAGTTATAGCAAAGAAGTAAATGCCTAAACTCATGCAAATCTACAAAAAATACACAAAAATAACTCTACAAAAGATAACATAAAAAATGCTATCACTCATGTCAGTTATAGGCCGGAAAACACCTGATCGAAGTCTGTCTCTGTCAACTTGAGACAACTGAGATAAAATGTGAGGCATCCGGCTATAACTATTTATTCAGGCGGAGACATTTTTCTCTCTTTTAGACCACTTGTATGTCAATTGAAAAATAAAAGGTAGGCATATATGACAATTAGTAAGCAACTACACATAACTGGAAGCTATGATCAAACTAAAGAAGGCTTTAAACACATATAGTTTGAAAAAAAACACAAATGAAAACAATACAAAGCCTTTTGTAGTTGGCATTACTTGTACAAAATGTAGTTGTGTATACACAAAATGAATACATAACCCCAACATGATAACTACATAAAACAACATTCATAATCTTTACACAAATAGTATATGAGTCTTTCTACAAATGACTATGTAACACCATTAAGTTCATTACACAATATCAACAGTACATAGCTACATAACCTTTAAATATAAAAGAAGTGAGACAATAAATACTCTTTACAAAATAGTCATACACAACCATTAACAATAACACTACTAAGTTCACTCAGGTTGATAACAATAAAAACCAAAACGTACATTACATATTTTATATCCTCGTTACCTAGCTACTTTACAACATCAAACATAGTAACACAAATAATATATACTCATTACATATATAATTAAATACAATCAATACCTTAACAATACAGTGGTAAAACACACATAAGTATATATACCTCTTGTGGTGAAGCCACATCTTTTTTGACTTGAGGAGTTCTCTTGGATGGCTTAACTCCAATTGTCCTTGTGTGACCCATTTTTATACTACGTAAGATACATATTGTTAAAAATCTATTAAAAAAAACAAAGTCTTTTTAAGAGAAATATTAACCTAACATACAAAGGGACATATTGTATATAAAAATCAGCACAATATAGATCGATTTTGACTAAACAGAAACCAAACAAGAGGCTTAAAAAACACATGCAAATCTACAAAACCACAACCTAATATGTCTACACATTAAACCTCCAATAACCAAAAAACACAACCTAATTTGTCTACATATGGAACCTCTAATACCCGAAACTAATGAAGAAACATAAAAAAAAACAAGTATAAATTATACCCAAACCAAAACTTTACAAGAGTCTCATCAAAAACCCGTAAATAAACAAAACTACAACCTAAAATGTCTACACAAGGTACGTCCAAAAACCGAAAACCATCCCGTAATCTATCTACGCAATGCACCTCCAAAAACCGAAAGAGAACAAGAAATAGGCAAAACAAGTATAAAATAGACTTAAATACAAAGAATCGAGAAGACTAGGTTACGAACCAGTTGTGATTTCGAAAACGAAGATTGGGAGCGAGGGAAGTATAAAATACCAAGAACTTCACAAACGAAGATTGTCGAGAGATCGAGAGAAGACGGTAACGATTGGGAGCGAGCGAAGAGAGAGATTGTGAGCAACTATGAGCGAGCAAAATCGGGAAGAAACTTCTGATTTAACGCAAGAGAGGAAAAAATTAAATCGGTAGGTAAGTAGACAATAGTTGTGATGATTCGGAATGCTTTTGCCGCCTAATGAGAAGACTGATGCCCAATAAGTGTGAGTGTTTACGGGATATGAAAATATTTGTTTCCGCCGTTTATCGGATTACAAATATTTCGATTTTTTTGTAGTTTAAAACACAAAATACCAACCTTATCCTTGTAAATACACTAAACTACAACATATTATCAACCCTTTTACCTTTTTTATTTATTTATTTAACAAATTGATAAGGGTCTAGTTAGTTTTCTAATTACAATAAAGGCTCTACTAGCCCAATGTTCTCATGTTTATTTTTGAAATGTTTTGTGTAGTTAAAATAAAGTTTGTGTAGAGTATGTAACTTAATATATTGTGTAAATATTCGGTTATGTAGAGACATTTGTGTAGAACTAAGCACAAACCCCGCAAATTCCGGTCCCGTCCCAATCCCGGTGATTTTTCATCTAAAAATTTTAAATCCCGTCCCATCCCACCAAAAATATTGCGGGACGGGATATGAGCCTTACCTTTCTCGTCCCGCAAGGCCCGTCCCGCATATATTAAAATTTAAATATAAATTAAATAATTAAATATATAAACCTAAGGAGTAGTGATCATTATGTATCTTTGTTCTTATAAAATTAATAATTGTTCAAATCCATATACAAAGGGCAAAGGAAAAGTGAACTCAGTTGCGACATTGCCTAAGGAGTAGTGATTATTACGTAATTTTGTTCTTATATTTTATTTGAATGTTTAAACTTGACAAGTTAATTATGTTTTGTAAGCCTCGTTGCGACATTCTATTTTGATGTATTTCACTATAAGGATATCAACGAATATTTGCTTTCGTAAATTGTTAATTTTGAACCGAAAAGGCAAATGTAGGGTTGGACATTGGAGGGGACGGATTAAGGTCATCCCACATCCCGTCCCGGTCCCAACCGAGATAAGGCCCGATGACTTTTAGTAAAAAAACTCAAAGCCCGTCCCGATCCCGTCCTATATATAATGGTCGGGATGAGACGTGGGATACCTTAATCCGTCTCATCCAGTCCCATGCCCAACCCTACATTTGTGTAATATATTAAAATTACACTAATTTACGTAAGAAATATCTAAATATATTTTGAAAGAATGGAAAAGTTATTTGGAAGAAATGGGTAAGTAGGCTTCTTTTGTAAACATGTGTACTATTAAGGCTTATAATTAAATTGCTTGACAAAGTATGCCCATTTTATTTGTTTAAAAAGATTAATTAAAAGGGTCAGTTAGTAATTTCAATTTTCAAAGCCCAATATATTAATGAAGCCCAACCAAATCTAGTTACACACTCTCAAGCCCAAATCGAGTAACACACTCTCAGGCCCAAAATCGAGCTACACAAGTTAAGTTGAAAATACAAGACCTAAAAAATTTATACTTAATGTTTAGTTACACAAACATAACGTTTAATTTTACAAAAAATTGTAATTACACAAGACCTCGAAAATTGTCTCGATTTACACAAAACCTGTATATATACACAAACCGTCGTCTCGACTTACACAAGTTGTATCGATCTATATACACAAGCCCTATCGATTTTTGACATAAACCCTATCGGTTTTGTACACAAGCCTCGATATACACAAGCCTCGATATACACAAGCCTCGATTACACAAGTCTCGATTTATACTAGTCTCGATTTACACAAGTCTCGATTTATACAAGTCTCGATTTACACGATTTACACAAGTCTCGATTTACACTTGATTTACACATGCTCGATTTCCACGAGGCTCCATTTTACACAAAACTTGATTTTACACTAGGCTCAATTTACACAAGCATCGATTTACAAGTCTCGATGTACACAAACTTCCAATAGTTTTGATCATTTCTATAATGTAAATTCATGCTACTTTCTCTAATTAACTAAATTGGGACACTTTGCAAATTTTAAAAGTTTGGACCATTAACGTAATTATAAAATATAACTCATTTTGCAATTTCACAAAAATTCGAGTGAAACCCTAACTGTTGACGCAGTGACTTCTATCGATGGCTTCTCACGAGGAACGTGGTGCACGATAGACTTCTTCATCTGGATCTGGTCATCGTCGGCGCGCAGAGCATCGACTCAAGCGGTGGCGGCGACTCTAGCGCGGTGAAGGAGGATTTGGGCGATTGAACTCAAATCTTCAAATCCAAGTGAAAGCTGACAAGTGAAACAAGGAGGACATTTACTGATAATGGGATGAAAGTGGAGGGCAAGTCTGAAAGTAGTAACATCGACGTCTCTCTGTTTTAACTTTCAAGATCTAATCTGATTATGAGGCTCCTAAAATAAAATCAAAATTGAAGGGACTTGAAACATTGAATGTCGTATAATTGTTCGTCATTGCAAATTTTAAAGCAAATTAGGCCATCATCAAGAAATTCGACTTCATTAACAAAGTAATTGAAAATAATTCAAGCCATAAAACCTAATTCTAAACAATAAAAATACTTTATTTGAAGAAGAAAGAGAGGGACTGGATATATGAACTGGAGAAATACAAATTGGATGGAGAAACGCATCTCTTACACTATAACCACTCGCCAGAGACTACGATGCCGCATAACCACCGGCATGAGATGTGAAGAAGACGAATCCGGAAGTTGAGCTGCTTGAAATTAAAATGAAACCGGAAATGGCAACCGGAGAGAGCGGATATGAGAAGGCGACGGCGAGGGTTTAGAATGAGTGTGAATTTATAGGGTATTTTATCTTTAATTTTTCATTATAACCCTCCTATTAATTATTTTTAGAAATTAAAATTTATTAATAATTAGTAAGAGCCTACTTAGTATTTGGTTTACAAAAAAAGATGTAGGGCCTCATTTTTCTCAAGTTATTTTTGATTAGTCAAAATCAATGGAGAAGATATGAGTTGTTTTTATTGCAATTACACATATTTTGATGCATGAATTAATAGGAACATTTTCATATGTTTTGAAACTTAAGTTATTTTGTGTAAGTATTAATATGTGTATTTTGTAGGGTTGAGCAGATTGCAGTCCAAACCGAACCGCAAGGGTGCGGCTGCGGTCTGCGGTCCTAATATTGCGTTTGCAGTTCGGTTGATGAACCGATCCGTAAAATCGCGGTCCAAACCGATGAAAAAATGAACCGCTAAGACCTAGCTCCGGTAGTCTAGAGCACTACGTTTTTTTTTTATTTAAAAAGAGCAGATGACATTGGCAAATGGCAAACCTAGCGGCCTCCTTGACTCCTTCAGTCCTTCCCCGCTTGCAAGTATGTTCGTTCTCTAATATCCGGAAATTTTTTATGGGAAATATGACATCCGGATCTGATCCGATTATTGACGAATATCCGTTTCGAGAAGGTAAAATAAACTGGATCTTCGATTTAGAATATCCGGATTATACCTGTGATAGAACGGAGAAGAGAGAAGGCGTGGTCACTGTGACTCACGGGTCGTTTGAGGTTTTGAGCGTAGAAGAAAGAATAGTCTCCGAGTATTCGAGAGAGGCAGAGAGCGCAAGAGCGGGGCGTGTCACTCATCTCCAAGAGAGGCAGATATCGCCGGCGTCGGTGAGCGGAGAAGAGATAAGCCACCCTAGTTTGACTCGGCGACTCCGAGTCTTCGAGAGAGGTGAGAGAGCGGCGGCCATGAAAAAATGAATTTGGAAAATGAGAAATTGGGAATGACGACATCTTTTGAGCCTGTTTGGTATCCATATCTAAAAATCAGATATGAGTGTCGACGTAAACAAACTCATACCTATGTTTGATATACAAGTATATGGATATCAAACTGATATCTTGATATAATCCTAATTAATACACATTTTCTCCTATTTTGATATACTCAAAAAACTGGAGGTATAAGTGGCGGAGCCACAAATATTTAGACATATTAAATTCAAAATTAAACACTAAAATCTATAAATTATATTTTAAAAAAATTTACCTTGCTGTTCCTAGAACTTGAACCTTGTACCTCCGGGTACCTCCTTCCCTCCATCTATCAAATGAGCTAACAGAACAATATGTAATATTTTTGTTTTAAGTAGGATTTTTCTCTTGTTTTTTTTCCTTCATAAGGCAAAACTACGTAACAATTACGTCGCAAGGAGGGGCATAGTCCCCTACTCCCCTGTTACCCCCTAGATCCGTCCCTGAGAGATATCACTTATCTAAATTTGCTCCTCCCTTTTATATTCTTTCTATTTAAAACAAAGGTATAAGATATCAATCTCATACCCATACCTTGATACCTCATACCCATATTTCAAACTATAGACTTTAAAATCAAGCTATAAAATATTTGCTCTTCAAATCACCAAGTCAACTATTAAAACAAAAGTATAATAATTTGATAGTTATTTTATATAATCGGATAACGGATATCCGGGTAAAAAAAGTTATGATCCGTATCGGATCTGCAGATGGATAGGAGCGGGTACGGTCCGTACGGATATAATTTCGTTGGATCTATTAATAGTCGGATAGTTTCGATTCGGATTGTTGGATTATTGGATGATCTGATTTTTTATAACACCCCTGGCCGCTTCTTTCCAAATTTCCAATCCCTCGACTCTTCTACAATCGACTCTTCTCCAGTTCCTTCTAGTCCTCCCGGTCTCGACTCTCGAGTTGACGAGTTCAGAGGTCTCTAGTTCCTCCTCACTCCTCAGTCCTACCGGTCTCGAGTCTCGCTGTCTCAACTCTCGACATTCTCGAGTCCCGACTCCTAGCTCCCTGCTCCGGCGCTCACGGTCTCAACATTCATCTTCGCCGGTAAGTTCAAAGCCTGAAAGCCCTATGACTGCCTGGGAGTCTCGAGTCCCGACTCCTATCTACCTGTAATCCTCTCTCGCTGGCGGTCTATTTAAAAGTCTCCTAATTTCCTGAAATCTCTGTTTCTGTTTTTGCGGTTTTGCCCCTTCGCAAGTCTCATTGCTTGAGCTTTCTCAATAATGGAGGAGAAGCACAAGCTATCGATTCTCTACGCTACTCAGACCGGTAACGCCATCGACGCTGCCGAGCGTATTGCCCGGGAGGCCGAGCGCCGTGGATGCCCCGTGTCCCTCTTATCCCTGGACCGATTTGATCCCGTAAACTCTCTATTTCTTCCTCTGCTGTGCCTTCTCGAGGTTTTATTCTTGATTGCTGGTGATTGTTGTTCTTCAAGTGTTCTGCTTCAAATTAAATTATGTTCAGTGGAGTCCATTGTATTTACTAAGAAAGCGGATTTTTGATAGTTTTTTCTCCGTTTGATGTTGCTAGTGATCGACTGAAATTTGAAACTTATACACCGTGTGTTCTCATAATTATCATTCTGATCTTCATGCTTTGCATAGTTATACGGTGATGATAGTCTGTTTGGCATTGTATTCTTTCTTATGTGTCTTCTGTGGGTAGATAGGTTAAATTTTTTGTGCTTTGGTGCTTAGAAACTCTTCTATTCAATGTAAATTTGGTGACTTTTTTTTTTTTTTTTGTATTATGAAGAAACAATTGCACCTCAAAATGCTATTGTGATACTTGATGTTTTCACTCACCTTCCAACATGGTTTTTGATTTTAGATCTGTATGCCCAAGGAGCGGGTAGTCATTTTTGTGGTTTCCACTACGGGCCAGGGTGATACACCAGATCCTATGAAGGTTCGTTTTGTCTGCCTTTAGTTTTCCAGTTCAAGTGTGCGAAGGTAGTTAAGAAGTTTATGTTGGATTGCTTATACTGCTCATTGATGGAACTTGTAGGCATTTTGGAGGTTTCTTTTGCAGAAAAGCCTCTCTCGAATATGGTTGGAAGGAGTGAATTATGCAGTTTTTGGATTGGGTGATTCTGGCTACCAGAAATATAATGTAATACTTCTTGGATTCATTTCTCATGGGGAGGATTATGGTACTCATCCTCTCTTATTAGTATATCAAATTCAAATCATTTTTAACATTTAAAGACACTGCTTTAATTTCCTTGGAATTAAATAATAGCTTCACCTCACTCTCTTGCTAAATACACTTACATGACGACTTTTGTGTTAGAAAATATCAAAATGAAAAAGAAGCAACCTTATGTATTATATACTTGCTCATTTTAAAACTTTTTTGTGTTCTCAACTGCTTTCGACTGCCTATATTTTGTTTTATCCGGATGAAAAATTGATGTACTTTCCTTAAGAAAATTTGACATTTTGTTATCTGAGAAAGTGGATGCACTCTATCAAATTCCATTTGTACCTTTCTCTGAGGTTTTTTGTATCCTTTCATTGAGGTTTTTATGAATTTGGAATTATCTGAAAATCTTGATATAGCTTATATCTTATATTGTGTTTACTTCTTTTACAGCAGAAAGTTCTTTTTGCATTTAATCAGATGAATAAGTTTGTTTTGTGTAACTTTGCGGTTTCAGTTTGTTGCAAAGAAGCTAGATAAACGACTTCTGGACCTTGGGGGAAGACCATTGCTCGAGAAAGGTCTTGGCGATGATCAGCACCCTTCAGGGTACTAGCTGTCATGTTTACTTGCCTTGTATCATGATTCTATCCTGTGTGTTTACGTAGAAATTGAACTAATATATAAAATTATAACTCTACATGAATTATTCCTATCTGTATACAGTATGCTCAGTGCTCACTTTATGAGTTCGCAAATACACAGTTTATTCATTGGAAATTCAGCTATTTTGGCTGTGTGGAGAAAAATGTGAAACTTTGTTTGCTTAAAATATATAAATTGAGTTATCTGGGGGAATGCCACATAAGATTTAGTGAATCTCGTCAGCGCTTTGTTTTTCTTTACTTTAATTGTTTGCTGCTATTTATTTTACTTGGAATTTTGTAGATTCATTTCCGCTTTCTGTTTATTCAGAAAGCAAAATGTAAAGGAAATACTTCACATACACTGTTTCCCTACATTTCTAGGTTGTCAAAGATGTTGTTTTGATGCCTAAAGAATCACTTTGGGATATAAAGTATATGCTTCTCACTGCATATATTTAGACGCTGCACTTTATAGCCAAATTTGAACTATATGTTGTTAAATTCTTTTTTTTTCTTCTTCAGGTTGCTACCTCTTAATTTGATTGAGTCGGTGTGAAATGTTCACAGGTATGAAGGTGCTCTGGATCCCTGGATGGCCTCTTTATGGAATGTGTTGTATGAGATGGACTCGAGACTTTTTCCAAACGGTGTAGATGTTATAAGTTCTAATGCAGAATTAGTGGATCGTCCCAAAGTTCATATTACATATCATAGTGACAAGGAGCACTCACCTATATCAGATGCCACAGGTACCTCTTGGTCCTTTCTAATGTTTCTAAACTCGTACTTGCTTTTGCATTGTGTCTTTGACACTGCCCTATTTCTTACTCAATTAACTTATTCATACCTTTAAGGATTGTTATTTTTTCCTTTTTCTTTGTACATGTTCACTAGTTCCACACTTCCATATTGTGTGTTATTTCCCTCCTAGCTTTCCCCATCCTTTCTTTTCTTCTTGTTTTGCCTTTTCTCCTTTGTGAATAGTATTTACTAGTGAAAACTGGAAAGCACAGCTTATTGAATGATATCATATAAAAGGCCTGCTAACAACTTCTGTTTTTTATTGTTTGATTCAGATTTGGAATCAATGGCATCTCAAATATATAGTTCTCGCTCGATGTCACCTGGAAATTTTGCTCCTGACAAGAGAATGCCACAATGTTGGTTGAAAATGGTATTATTTGAGTTTGCCTTCATATTTGAGTTTAGCATCTGTTTTCTACTTAAGAGTAATATGTCTAAGCGGCTGAGCATATGCAAATGCCATCATATTTAGAATTTCATTATTGTCCATTGGGTTTGCACTACTAAAATGAAAACTGGACCATCTGAATTTGCTACTTGAGCCCAGGGATGAAGAAAATTGAGTTATTTTTAAGTGGTTCCATGTAGATTAGCAGTGCACTTAGAAAGTGAAAGTACATCAATTTGACCTAGTGAAGTTTTATTATAATTTATAACCATACCAAACACTGTAAAATGGCAAACTCTGTTTGACCATGAACTTGTTGACTAAAGATTTTGATTGCATACATATTCACTGTATAATCAGAAGTTGAATTGTGAACGATGAAATGCAAAAGGAATGGTATGGACTGTGGAGAAGAAGTTGAAGCAAAAAGCGAACAAATCAAATATAAGATGAAAATAATTAGATTGAAGAAGAAACCAAATAAAAAGGAGGAATATCAAATGGTCATAATAGCAAATTATGAATTGATGGAAAAGAAGAAATGGAGACGAGGAGAAAGACAAATATAAGATTAAGATCAAATATTGAATTAAGAGAATCAAAACAAGGACATAATAATATTGTTATATATACATAAATATGAAGTTGAAAGTGTAAGAAAATTTCTTCTGATGCAATCTTTTCAGATATCTATTATAGTTTGAATGTGTGGAAAACATAATCAAATATATGTAGTAAAACCAAGTATTAAGTTGATGAAAGGTCAGTTGGATCAATTTTTAAGATTAGCTATAAAAAAAGAAAAAGAAACTGGCTAATGGGTGATGACTTGCTAGACATTTGACATCACAGTGTCACAATCCAAAAACAAGATAAAATAATCGGTGTGATTGTAATTCTATATCAGACTTGAGCTGTTGTGCCTGACATGAACAGCATTTTGAAACTTAATGATTTGAGCCAAATTAGTCTGAACACTAAACCTGCAAGAAACCTGGACATTAATAATCTGATTGGAAATCACCCTATCTGAACCTAATTTATTTACATATTTTGTGAATTCTAGTGATAATGATAACTAGGCAATCGGGTGGCATAAGTTGTTTTTAATTCTTTTTGAAGTTCAGTTAATATGTAGTTGATGTATCTTGTTGAAACTTGTACTTGCAGCTACAGAACTGTCCATTAACAAAAGCAGGCTGTGGAAAAGATGTGCGCCATCTTGAGTTTGAATTTATTTCTGATGTGAGGAGTGTGTTATTGTTGTAAATGATATTATTTCCAATTTTTTGTCAAATTCTACTTCAACACTGTTGTGTACCTGTATTCCCTTCGTTTGTTCTGACATTGAACTTGTTCATTTACTTCAGCTGGTTAATTATGAAGTAGGAGATGTACTTGAGGTACTTCCAAGTCAAAGCCCTGCTGAAGTCGATGCCTTCATAAAACGCTGTAATTTAGATCCTGAAGCATTAATAACTGTAAGTGGTTCTGTAGGCAACTTTATGCATCTTTTTGTTGGTTTAGACTTTGAGCAGGACGTTATGTGCTTTAATTTTTCTTGATGAAATTCAGAAATAAAATTCGGGCTATGTCAGTGGTTTTTGTAGCAAATAGAATTTGGTTTTTATATAGCGAAGAGGTTTTAGAATTCCAAAGGCTATTTAACCGGATGTTAGAGGTGCACAAAAATATTGCAAGTGATAGTGTTCAATTCTCTAGCACATCCATTTCCTTATGTTCCCTCTTCTATTTATTTTAAATTGATTTTTTTGGACAAAACCACCTTTTAAAATTGTGTTTTTTCAACAAAGCACCTTTTATAATTGTTTTTAAACAAAACCAACTTAATATGCTATAAATTATGAAATTGAACCACTCATAATCATTTTAAAGAAATAATAGATCAATTGACCAAAATACCCTTAATTAAGTAAATCTGGTATTTTTCTTATCTATTTTTTAAATACCTCTTTGCCATAATTTTTTTGGAAAACAAATTTTTAACATGTTATTTTAGAAAAAAAAAATGTTTAAAAAATCTTGATTTTTAATGGTATATTGATTTATTTATTTACTTATGCAAGAGTTTTTAAAAATTAACATAACAAATTTTAGAAATAATGTTGTATATATCAAATAAAAATTTAGAACTTTATTTACTAAAAGGATATGTATTATATTTATTATAAATATGTAGATAAAAAATAAATAACAAAAACATTACTCCCTCTTGGTTCATAGTGTTTGGCATTAGAGCCTAAAAAATTTGGTTCACAATGTTTGGCATCGTAAGTGTAAATTAATTTTCCACGTATAATTCTATCTACTTATTTTTCAAAACATTATTTTCTCTATTCTCATATTACTTTGAACATTCTACCATTGTTTTTATTCAGTTTTTTTAAATTATTGTGCATCAATCAATATTACACCTTCTACTTTTAGTTTTTTAATGTGTGGTTTTTTCTCTAATGCCCAACATTGTGAACCGGTGGGATTAATACTTGATTAATAATTGGGAGTATTTTGGTCAACTAATTGAAAACTTTTCAAAAATGGTTATGGGTGGTTTAATCTTATAATATATATCGTATAAGGTGGTTCTATTCAAATTTTTTTATAAAAGGTGGTTTCTTAAAAAAATGCAATTTTAAAAGGTGGTTTTGTCCAAATAACACTTAAACTCATCTCCACTTATCCACCCTTTTCTTATACCTTATTGATCACCCCCTTCCCTTCTCTCTCTAATTAATAGTTATCTAGATTATATTATTAAACATTTTAGAGCTGTTTTAAGAAGAAGATATTAAATATGTTTTTAGAAACTCCAATATCGCAAGAAAGAGATACTTAAAATTTTATGACAAGCAAATTACAATTTAATTATTAAGTCTTACTTTATGATTATGTAGTATGCTAGTAATGTTAATCTTACCCAACCTTATTTTTTAATTACGAATTAGTGTTGTATATCAATTTTTGTTTTCTCCACACATGTTACCTTTTCTAGTTTTTACAATTCGTAGGGCCCAATTATAGTCTTTGAACAGATTCCCTAAAAAACTTACGACAACCTTGGGCGTCAGGGATTTAGGTCCCGCTGACATCTTGTTGGATATTGCGTTGACTAGAGCCGAATGTGGTTAAAGAGAAAAACGACTTAGTGGAGAATACACGTGAGGAGGATATTTTTAGTGAGCCGGTGTTGCGACAACTTATAAATGGTTATGACCCTCGGTAAGAAATGATTGTAGACGGAGTGGTCCTTTCAACAATTTCTGCGGCATTTTTACGCAACGAAATATCGTACCACCCTTTCCAAACATTTCAGGCAACACTACTGAATTACGATAGACCTGCCATTATGTACGAGGGTCATATTTTGGATTTCACCTTCTGTTTTGTGGATTTACTATAAAATCTGTCTTGGGTTAGGTATTATTTTATCCTCATCCTCCTAAAGCCTAAAGTAATGTACTTTCCTGCATCTCATTGCAGGTTCAATTTGGAGAAGCTCAAGAATATCATGACGCCCATGCACTTAAGAGCCCTGTTAGATTGAGGAAATTTGTGGAGCTGGACATGGATATTGCCTCAGCTTCGCCTCGGAGATACTTCTTTGAGGTGATGGTTCATAAAGTTTATATTTTCTCTATTATTAAGCCAACACTAGTCATATATTTCCCCTTAATATTGTTACCACCTTGCTACGTTCAGAGGGAGTTTTGGTATATAGTCATTTTCTTGCTTGATATTACATACGTACAACTTAATATTGTCCTTGTAAGGACCTTATAAATAGTAAGTAGGTTGTGCCAAATAATGCAGGGCGTATTCTTTTTTGTACTTGAGATGTCTCTTTTGTTATAATAGTCTTCTTAGTTCTTTTCCTCTAGCTTTTTTTTAAAATTCTTTGTTTTCAATTAGTCAGGTAATTTGTAGTAAACCTAAATCACGCAGTTATACTGTTCTTTCTGTTGTGTGTGGTGTGTTTACTTCTGTTAAGTCTCCCAATTTTGTATTTCTGATATAGATATCCAATTTCTTTTCTTCGTGTCTAGTGACGAATGAAATTACAATGATCAGATTTTTGTATCACCCAAAGTTACTGATCTTACCAGCAATCTCTCTTTGGTGCTAAAACTATTCAGGTCATGAGTCACTTTGCTGCCGCAGAGCATGAAAAAGAACGCCTGCAATATTTTGCCTCAGCAGATGGAAGAGATGATCTGTACCAGTTTAACCAGAAAGAGAGAAGAACTGTTCTTGAGGTAAGACAAATGGTTCACTGATCCATTTTAAGTAAGACAGCTGATCATTTTGGTTTGATGTAATTTGTAATGACATTTATAGGTATTGGAGGATTTTCCATCAGTGCAAATGCCATTGGAATGGTTAGTCCAGTTGGTTCCTCCTCTAAGAACAAGAGCATTCTCCATCTCCTCTTCCCCCTCAGCTCATCCTAAACAGGTGCACTTGACTGTGAATGTTGTCTCATGGACAACGCCTTTCAAAAGGAAAAGAGTTGGCCTTTGCTCAACGTGGCTTGCTGGTCTTGATCCTCAACAAGGAGTCATCATACCAGTATGGTTTCAGAAAGGCTCCCTTCCTCCTCCACCCCCATCTCTTCCCCTCATTCTCGTGGGACCCGGAACAGGCTGTGCGCCATTCAGAGGATACGTGGCCGAAAGGGAAGTCCAGAGCAAACGCGGCCCAACTGCTCCAATCCTTTTCTTCTTCGGTTGTCGTAACAGAGATAACGACTTCTTGTACAAGGACTTCTGGATCTCCCACTCTGAAAACGACGGTGTACTTTCAGAAGAAAAGGGCGGAGGCTTTCATGTCGCGTTCTCTAGAGATCAGCCGCGGAAAGTTTATGTTCAGCATAAAATGAAGGAAAACGGATCAAGGGTGTGGAGACTGTTGGAAGTGGGAGCCTCTGTTTACGTTGCGGGTTCTTCATCGGAGATGCCGTCAGATGTGATGTCAGCCTTGGAGGAGATTGTTTGCAGGGAAGGTGGGGTTGAGAAAGAAGAATCTATGAAATGGATTAGAGCGTTGGAGAGGTCTGGTAAGTATCACGTTGAAGCTTGGTCATGAGATTTGTCTTAGAGCAATCGATGCTTTGTTCCATTTTTATTTAAATATTTATTATTGATCTCTTTGGACCCATCACACACCTTCAGTCCTGCGCCTCTTTTCAATTATTTAATTTGTGTGATAGTAGCATTTTTTGGAACAGTGGATATGAATTGGGTTATTGGGCCTCCATAGATCTTGTGATTGTCAAGAAATTATGGTAAATATGAGGAGGATTAAGATGAAGATGTTATGATCTGTCTTATGGATAAGAAATCAACTACGTGTATGCTTGTCGACTCGATCAAGGTCAAAATAGAAGAATTAGGTTGTAATGCCCATTGTTGGACCCTATATATTGAAGCCTCTTTGAGTTCAGTTTTGATGCTAAATATTTACATTTGACATGTCTAGTATTGGTTTTAATCATTGAATATTTTTAAATGCTATTGTATTGGATATGTTATATGTTTGTATTTAATATATTGTATGTGTTACACTTTATTTTACTTTATATCATATTAAAATTTGCAGAGAGATATTGATATTCAATAAACTAAATATTAACATTTAGATGATTTATGCATCTCCTTAAGTTATACTTCCTATATTTATACAAAAAATATTTCAAAATGAAATATGAATTATTTTTGGATTTGCCTTTGATGATTATATAAAACACACTTTATATTCGGAAAAAAGAAGGAAAAATCTTGTGTGGATAGCAATTCACATGTTAAAGGAGCGTTTATGCCCTATTCTAGTTTTGAAAAACTATTTGCACGGTCATTGATTTACTATATGTCGACACTATTTGATTTGCGAGTTTGCAAAAAATTGGTTGGACAGAAACTTGTGTCAATGGAGACCACCGACTCTGGTTTTTCTCCGTGGCTTCCGCTGGAGCAAATTTCAGCCTACAACTTTGATTTAATGTCATGTATATGAAAGATATTTTGAGCCAACGATCTTCGTTGGCGCAAATACTATGCTGGCGATCTCCGGTTGTACGACTCCTTTTCGCTCTATCGTATTTCAATTTTTTTTAAATATTTAATAATTTTAACGTCGTGTAAATAACACATAACATAAATTATCCCCTTCAAATAATAACTTTGAAGAAGTTCCGAAAAATTTATCGAACTTTTGAAATTCTTAAAAATGGTCAAAAAATACAAGGTGAATTGCAAACCTTAACCAAGACATTTGAGCACGGTAAATTTTCTTTTATTAGTATATTTCACGTGACATCGCTATTGATGTCTCATACTCACGACTTTTGTGTTGAAATTTTTGCTATTTGATGCAACTTACTCATATTTTCAGACTTTTTATCCTTTTATTTAAGTTATCTATCTTAATTAGTTTAATTGATAAATTATTATCGCTCGATTATTAAGATAAAACTTATAGTCTAAGTTTGCATTATCTACATTAAAACTATTTTTTTAGGTCGATCTTAAACGAGAACATATAATTCTTATAATCATCATACTAATTTTGCACCCGAATGAGCAAAACTAGTTTACCATTAATTCCGCATTTGGGATGTGAAATTAAAATTGAGTTCAATTGATTCCGTACTTGGAGTACATAACCGAAATTGATTTCCATTGATTTTGCACTTGAGGTGCAAAATCTTCAGGATCTCCTCCAGGATTTTGAAGTTTTCAATGTGTCCCTAGCTTGCTTTGGGTAACCAGCCTTCCACACGGTTAGCAGCGCGAGGGATGTCTTTCCACACTCATTCAACATAACATGACATGCATTGGTAGCATGATCCTTGCTCAAGAACGCCATAACCACCTCCGCCACATCACATTAAATATGGAGTTTCAAGATCCTGAGTTCCTTCGTCATTTGAATACCTTGGATCAGTCCGAATAGTTCCGTTTTGAATGCAAAACAACATGCACCTTTTGCAATGAATGCCTTAATCACATGTCCATCATAGCTTCTCAGGATCCGACCAACACCTACTCCTCCAAAATGGATCTGAAAGAGCCATAGTGTTTAGCTTCACCCAAGGAAGCATGAGCCTTTTCCAATTCATGGTCACTTGTAATCCATTATGGATTATTCCTTGCATCAGTTCAATGCCTCTGCTCACTACATTATCATATTCGATAATCCTTCTTATGATAAACTCCAAGGGATCTCCTTAGCATTGCCATATACTCTTGCACTCCTCCATCTCCAAGACCACCATATTGTTATCGTGAATGCCTCTCTCCACTCCATATTCTCATCGAGATTATACTCAATCCGATTATTGAGATTTCCCAACTTGAATCTTCTTAGAGTTTCTCCTTCCATCACTGTCTCCCAAACCTCTATGGCTCTAGCCACAAGTCACGGATAATATGTAGCGTTGTTTCCTCCTCATGATCACATGAACCACATCTTGCCGAAGAGCAAAGGTGCTTGCGCCTTCTGTTCGCATTCGACAAAATTTTATCATGTGTCACTAGCCACAAGAAGTATTTGATCTTTCTGGGGCATTGATCTTCCATATCTTCTTCTATACCATACTCACCTCAGTATTGGTTTCATTTCGAATGATTTCGAGGGTTGTCTGCATATTGAAATTCCTGGAAGAGGACTAGTTCTAGTAGAAGTTGTCAATAATGTCTTTTTCCACAAGTTCAATATCCGCAATCCTCAATAGGTCGTCTTTGTAACATCCCGTAAAATTGTCATTTCGCTCATTTGAATGGGGATTTGTGATTACATTATAAGGATAAGTTGCAACCTATGTCAATAAGAATTCTTCTTTTCCAGTGGTAGAGTGAGGACAAATAACTATGGAATTAAGCGTGCTCGTGCGGGAGCAATTTCAAGATGGGTGACCTCTTGAGAAGTTTCTGTGCGTGCATGGGTGGCATGAGGAAATCGTCCCTAAGACCTCAGGTCTTACAAATGGTATCAGAGCTAACCTTGAGTTATGAGTGTGCTTGTCCTTGTAGGCGGTCACTCGGCTCGGTGGACGGTCCTTGTGGCTGACGTGGGTGTCAGGAGTTTAAGTGGGAGAGATTGTAACATCCTGTAAAATTGTCACCCCACATCATTTGAATGGGGATTTGACGTCAGGAGTTTAAGTGGGGGAGATTGTAACATCCCGTAAAATTGTCACCCCGCATCATTTGAATGGGGATTTGTGATTAACTTGTAAGGGTGGGTTGTTACCCATGTCAACAAGAATTCTTCTTTTTAGTGATAGAGTAAGGACAAATAATTATGGAGTTAATTAAACGTGCTCGTGCGAGAGCAATTTCAGTATGAGTGACCTCCAACTCTTCTTCACTTAAGTTCGATAGAGGTGAGTTCTCGAGTGGTGTGTCTGATGCCCATAGATGTGACCAAAAGAGTGTCATTCTACCATTGCCAACAACCACTCTAAGGCTAACCATGAAGGCGTCTTTTGATTTTATAATTCCATTCCAGATGTTAGACGCACCTCTCTTGCCAATAAACATGTCCTGGTCACACATTTGCCGTTAGAATACTATCCTCTCACCACTCTCGACCAAAGTGTTCTTTCTCCTTCAAGAGGTGCCACCCCATTTTAGCCATAAATGCTCCGTTCACCTATCTCATACTTCTCAATCCTAGTCCCCATCAAACTTAGCTCTCGTAACTTGGTCCCAACCGAGGAGGTGTATCTTTTTTCCCTTCCGTGGAACCCCACACAAAGCCTCTCGTCTTCTTTTCCAGTTCGGCACATATTGTTAATAGGATGCTAGCCTTTTGCATGGCACAATAAGGAATCAACTCCATCACACTCTTAGCCATTGTTTTTTCCCTACAAGTGAGGTGTTTCTATTTCCAGCCCGAAAGCCTACTACTGACCCGCTCCATCAACTTCCTATATTGTCCAGAGAATGTTCTCTTCTTCGATATGTCTACTCCAAGATATTTTCCAATATCCTCAATATGTGGAATTTCCCCTCGATAAAAATTTCCTCAATTTCTCGTCATTGACACTGTTCGAAAAGAAAACACGTGACTTGTGGAAGTTGATTTTGCTTCCTGAAGCCTCACAAAGTTTTTTTTAAGAAAAACTTGATTATCCTCATTTGCTCCGATGAGGCCTCCGCGAACAACAAGAGATCATCAACAAAGAAGAGGCGCTTAATATCCGGTCCTCCGATAGACAACGTAACTGGTTTTCAAGTCTCATAATTGACTGCTTCCTCTATGATGTGTCCAAGCCTTTTCATGCATAATACGACTATGTAGGCTGAAAGAGGATCTCCTTGTCTTACTCCCCTACTAAGCGTGAAGGATGGCTATGAACACCATTCCACATGATCCTCATCATGGTCGTAGTAATACATCTCAAGATTATGTTGATAGCCATCATCTTCCGACCTCTCATGTTCTTCATATTGTGCATCACCTCTTGGGCCACTATAATATTATCTTAATATGTCTATCCAGTACAAAACTGAACTGAAACTGAAATTCTGTCGTTAGGACCCGAAACTGAATATTTTATGTTTATATTTGATTTTACACCCAAAATGTGAAATTGATAATTTATACTTAAAATATATGGATTTGTATTTATATATTTTTTTATGTGGATAATGCATACAATTAGATACGAAGTATTTGTTAATCTATTGAATAAAATCATCGCATTAAAAGGCCATTGCCAACTCATATTTTCCTCGAGAAAAGAAAAGAAGCAATTATACTGAAATTAGTCCCAAAAATGTAACGCGTCCAGCATGAATATAAGACAGTGTAGTCAGCAAAGAGTCCAACCAAGCGTGGCCATGGACATTCAACTCCCTGCCATACACAGAAACCAATTTCCCACAGATAGAAACCATTCCCAATTAGCCATTAAAGAAACATTATATGTTACCTTCCTTGCAAAATCAACCCAAGAATGCCACCAAGGACACATCGTCAATCTAGAATAAATGTTCATCCATATTCATGAACTGGGTTTCATGCCGATCAGAGTTTTTCTTCTCCTCCTCGCCCTTCTCAACTTCTTGATGGTACATGTTCTTTTCTTACTTCTTATCCCGCCCCCAATTTCTAGGGTACATGTTCTTTTTTCAAGTCTGAATTGCTCGTTTGGGTTTTGATAAACCATGAAAATTGAGTGTTTTTATGTTTCTAGGTTTATGTTTATCAGTTTGATCGATTGGAATTGTGTAAAGTGTAACTTTATATGACTGCTTTAGGGTTAATGTTCTTGTGAGAGCTCTCAGGGAATTACAGTGCTGATGATTTGCTTTGCAGCTGTTTTGAGTTTTGGAATTTGTAATTAGGGAATTGATTTTTAACCCACTTTCTTCAGATTAGGGTATTGTTTGCTTCAAGGTTGATGAACACATTTTGATTTCATATTGTAATACAGATTTCCCATTCATGACAAGATTGATCTCTTGTTCAGTTTTAGGTTACTGATTTTTGGGCATTATGCAACTGAAGTAGAAGACGATGCTCAAGTTCTAGATTTGAATAGAAAAATAGAAAACTTTGTGCACTACTTGCTTCAAAGATGAGCCAGGAACAGGTACTCGATCAAAGGTGGGAGTTTAGGAGGAAAGACAGTGACTTGGATTCGTCGAGTGAGGATAAAGGGTCGAGTTCAGCCAGAGAGCAAAACCTAAACAAATGCAATCAACTTCTCAATTTTGTCCCGGCTGACAACGGAGTGCAGGAGGTGGAAACCATTCACAATCATGAACCAAATCCTCTTAAGAGAGAAAAAAGCCAACCTAATTTGCCGCAAAAGACACAAGAGAAAAAGATCATGAAGAAGAAGAACAAGGGTGGTCCAAGAACAGCTAAAACTAAGAGAGTAAGTATAAAGAATGGCTGCAAATTCAACTTAACAACTGCATTGCATGGGTTGGAAACGCATGTGAATGTTTTAGTCAAGGATCTGAACACTTCTAGAGCGGGATTCATGAAATGGATGGAAGACGAGCTGGAGAAGCTGGTTCCGGATAGTTCTATTGCTTCGCCTTCTAAATCTGCTAAGAAGGGGAAGAGTAAAAGTCCCAAGAAGATAAGCGAGTCCAGCAAGAAAACACCAAAAGCTAATAGTAGGTCTTCTAAGAAGATTACTGCTAACTGTTCAACTGCAGTTGCATTGGAACAAAAGAAGGCTGGGGTTTGTGACAAAGAAGCTCAAGAAACTGAACAAGTAGAAAATGTTGTGTTACCATTGGCCGACAACAAGAAGGGTAAAGTACCAGGAATGCTATCTACTGAAAACCCGAAGAGGGATTTTGTAGCTTCTAACTATCTTGCTATGCCAAATTTCAATCCTCGGCCATTAGCTGAAAACTATATAGTCAAACCCTCTTCGAGTACAATGAGGATTCAGCCGGTTGAACTTGATCCTCATAGGAATGGATTGAATGTCGTCCAACGACAATCTGATGGATACTATCAAGGAGGAAATCTGCAGTCAGAGAGGGAATTTTCTCGGCCTGATGTTTTGAGCGTGCCTGGTTATGAGCGAAGCTTTAGTGCTTCAGTGAGTGGATCAATGGGGAGCCTTGGTGGGTTTCCTTCTACTAATAATCTGGGTTTAAAGGGCGGATTTAATGTTCAGAATCTGGGTTCAGGTGGATCAGAATCATCGGCTCAAGAAAACAACTTTCCGAGCTTGAGAATGATGAGGTTCTTTGGTGGAAGCAATGGATTTCAGGACAATGAAATGAATAATCAGCTCAAGTATTAAAATTGAAGAGAGAAGAATCAACTGAAATTGCAACACAGACAAAGAAAATATGCACCAAGTATGGTTGTTCAAAGCTTGATCTATCATTTACTAAAACTCTGTGCTCTCAATGCAAGAAATCTTGTACTTAGCTATCATATTTTGTCTGTCTACCTCAGTTTCACAGACTTTAATTTTTTAGTGAAAGCTGATACTGCTACTGATTTTTTCTAGTATTTGCCATTTGAGAATGACATCAAGTTTTGTGGAAATGGAAATGATGATCCATTTGTATATATTTTTTACCGCAGTTATATGATCATTTGGTGAAAATCTTACTAGGCCACAAATAATGTATACAGACATGGCATGTCTTATGTTTGGTAAGTTACAGTATACTCGGCATTCTAAACACAACATGTCACTTTTCTCAGAAAAGGCTGCAAATTGTTGCATAGATGTACAAGAATATAAGATCGCGATAGAAGTTCTGAGTAAGGCTAAATGAACCTAGATAGAATTAGTATTTCATATGCCGTTTGTACGCGAATTTGTCCCGCCAAGTGAATACAGTTCGAAACGCCTAAGATGAGACCTGGAAAGGGGAAAGTCTATCACTGCTTTCCTACCTATTGTGATATTTTGTTACTCTTAAACACTGAATTTACGACAAACCTATTGATCGAGATTGGGTTAGGATATGCACAGACGAATTCCATTCTAGTCTGCATATTCAGTCTATTTATGAGATTCTCTTAAAGAAGCGAATTTCGAGTTCTGCGTTTGCGAGGTGGATGAACTAGCTTAGTGTCCGCACCTTGTGCGGATTTTCTCTAAATAAAAAAAATAAATTATATTTTCACTTTTATGCATCCATTGGAAACCATTGTTATCTAAACTTGGTCAATTTTTAGTTTAATAATATGACTAAGATATGTGAGAATTAATTATATTTTTTTTATAAATAGAAGGATATAATTAAAAATCGATTAAAATGATTATTATTAGAGTATTATATTTAAATCTCAATATATTATCACTTTTATTTAAATAAAAAACAAATCAAAGGGATGAGAGTGGACTTTGATTCTCAATGGCATTGTTTACCCGATTTACATACTCAATGTTATTTACCCGATTTTATACACCCGACTTATATATATATGATTTTACTTATTGGGTTTTACTGATTTTAATTATTCAATTCGATTACTCAATTCCAACTACTCATTTCAACTACCTGATCCCACCTACCCAATTCCAATTATTCAATGTTAGTTACCTAATTTTATTTACCCAATGTTAATTACCTAATGTTAATCACCCGATTTTACAATTATATGCAATTATCTTTTTTGAGGTAGCGAGAGGAGACAAGAGGAGCTTTCCGGCTTCAAACGTCAGCCTCTCAAACATATCCGACGTGAAGTTATTAAGCACAGGCATGGCCTTCGACGATATCCCAAGGTCCGGGTGGACTTGCTTCGACACGTTGTACACGTATGTATGGTATCCTTCTATATTCTCCCTCCTCCTTTCTGGGTTGGAAGTATATAATACGAAGGTAACGAGTAAAATAGTAAACAACTACAACCCTTTGGTAAATGTTAGGAAGACTAACATTACAAAATGAGCGTTCGGAAGGGTTACATTACAAATGAACTTAGCATATAAGCCTTTCATAAGCCAAATCCTAGTATTTAGCCATTTTTCAACCTAACCGAACTCATCCTTTACAAAATGACGTTATCCTACTACGAAGAAAGCTGAGTTATTTACAAATTAGAACTGCGAACAAAAATGACCTAAAAACATAAATTTTCACCTAAGGCACGTACTTTTCACAATTGTAGTAGTGATATCTCATCTCTAAGTGGACTTATGTCACCTATAGAGGCAACATCACCTTCTAGCATGTAATAAGGGCCGAAATGTGTTCCTCGTATATGACAATAATAACAAGACCCAATGTAGTATATGTAGTTAGGATCGAACACAAGAAAGACGATGTCTTGCTTTGGACAAAATAATTAAAAGACTAAATAAACAATATTAAAAAATATAAACAAAATGCTATACGCCCCCAGATGGCGGTGTCATCCGTGTCTCCGGCTAAGACGACCCGACAAGCGGCATGCCTAGCCATGACATGAAACTTGTCCATTTTGAAGACATTTTCATATTTGCGTAATTTATAACAGACTTTCATTTCGGAACTTAAATTCCGATCTTTCATTTCAAAAGTTTAATTCCCGGCTTTTAATTCCGTCATTTAATTTCCGACCTTTGGTTTGACCTCCATCCTCTATATAAATGATGCTTGACTTCATTTATGAAATATGTTCAGTTTTAATCAAGTTATTTGAAGGGAAAATCCTCTTGATTTTGGGCATCAAACGTCATATCCACTTCAACGACTTGCTCAATCTCCCTAGATTGAATCAACCTTCGCTTCCATATTCATCTCAATCGCTTCCGCCTACCAAGCTAAATTCAAGTTACAACTTGCACATCAATGATGAGTAGATGAAGCTCTAGCTTGATCTGGATCCTGAGTTCGTCCTTCAATGTATCCAAGGATGCATCAGATATTAGAACAAGGGATCAAGACTAAGTTTCCTTACTTTCTTTTTTCTTTTGAGTTCTTCAAAGTTCTTCAGAGTTCTTCAGGAATTCTTCATCGTTCTTCACAATTCTTCAGAGTTCTTCAAGAATTCTTCATCATTCTTCAAGAGTTCTTCATCGTTCTTCGTCATTCAACATGCTCTATGACGATGATGATTCCTTTGACGAAGAAGAGGAGTGGTTGCCTCCCCCATACCAAACAAATCCCAAGACGGACACACATGGGCACCAACGCTATCAACAAAGCCGACGACGTGCCTATCTTGAGGACAAGGAGTGATTGCCTTCTCTAGATCTGCCAAGGCCGAAGTATACCATCTACGGGCACCGACGATATCCACACCAACAATGGAAAACTTATCATAAAGATACCTATGTTGCCCCCGACGGCGTGCCTATATTGAAGAAGAACCGAAGTCTTCAAGGTATAATCGCTCTTACTCTTGCCAAAATTCTCAGGATTTGCAAGATCGACAAGATCACGTTGCCTCCGTATCCGAAGAAAACGCCTATCTTAGGCGCGAGATAGAAACAATGAAGCCACAAGTTCTTGTCCTCATGGAGGCCTCACAAAGCTAAGAGACAACCGAAAGAACGCCAAGTGTTGGTCATGTTTCCCCAACCTAATCCGGCGAAGGACCCAAGCGGTGCCACACCTAATTGTGAGTTGGTTGGCAATCCGTAATATGATGATGGTGAAGAAGAGGAAGAAGACGGCAATAACATCATTGAAAATTGAGACCCGTCACTTCTACTTTACTTTGTCAACCCGTTGTATGATGAGTAAGAAGAAGCCATCTTCAACAAAATCAAAACCATCATAGATGGAGATGTGAACCCCGACGACGACACCATTATGTTGATAGATAAAAATTTGAGCCGTCCTATCCGAGGTTTGTCTTTGTTGTGTCAAATAACTATCTCCCAGCTTGCCCTTCCATCTTTTCAGAATGCCATCAATGTTCACCATCAAGAGCATTGGCGACATCTTAAACATACTCCACGGTGAGACCATCTTGACGAACTAAAAGATTGAGCCGCCTGATCCGGAGTTTGTCATTGTTTTGTCCAAAAGTTTACCACCCGGCTTGTCCATCGATCTATTCGGCATGCCCCGAGATTCAACTTCAAGGGAATTGGCGGCATATTCGACAACCTCCACGGAACCACCATCTTGAGAGACTACAAGTTCAAGCCGCCCGACTCCGACAATGTGCACCCGATGCTCAACATTAAGGGTCTTGCTTCCAATGTTGCTCCTTTCTTTCCTGTCCTTGAAACGAGGACGTTTCACAGCCAAGGGAAGAGATTTATAAATCCCCCGGATGGTGATGTCATCCGTATCTCTGGATAAGACGACCCAACAAGTGGCATGTCTAGTCATGACATGAAGCTTGCCAATCTGGAAGAAATTCCCATATATGCGTATTTAATAATAGACTTTTCATTTCAGAATTTTAATTCCGGAATTGGGGAAGGTCTTGCAGAGCCTAAAAAAAGGCATATAAGACTGTAAGAATCTTCCTAAAGTCAAAGTAGCAGAAGACATGAAAGTCACTAAACAACGCTTTAAACTAGTCAATGTGGGCATAGAAACAACTTTGGCACAAGAAGAAGGGGTTGATCCGTATCATCTTGACTTGATTCTGCTTCTTTTTTTTTTTAATACAGAGTCGTGTTCTTCATTGATTTGACTTCACTTTACTTAAGATTTAAGTAAAGATAGGGGTCGGGCGGGCGGTGAAGGCTCATTTAGCTCTCTTGCTAAGCGTGTACGACGTGTCTATCTGAAGATCTTAGAAAGGCGCTGGCATTTTCAGGCCAAGGCCGGTGGAAAGCAAGGTAGGAATGCAAGAGTCGATTGAGATATTCATAATCCCGAAAAAAGCGACTTTCTCTCTATTCGATATATGAGAAAAGACACAAAACAGATGCGTTGCGCTACCCAGCGCGTAACCTTGTCTCCTCTACCCTTCTTCCGGTCTTAAGATCGATCTGTCTTGAAGTGGTCGAGGAAGTATATATCATAGCAATCACGCTTAGAGTATAAATGAAAGGAGTGGAACGAAGTGTCGCTTCAGGATACAGTCGAGGAAAAGAAATGAAAGGTAGAAGCATGTCGACGCGTGAAATCAATTCTAAAGTAGATTCCTTCCCTCGATCTGGTCTTCTGTAACAATATGATCTTTAATTCCGGGAGTTAAATTCCGACCTTTTATTTCGGAAGTTTAATTTAGACTTTTAATTCCGTCATTTAATTTCTGACCTTTGGTTTGGCCTCCATCCTCTGTATAAAGGATGTTTGATTTCATTTGTAAAACATGTTCAATTTTAATGAAGTTATGTGAAGGGAAATTTCTCCTCTTGATTTTGGGCATCACTTCTTCTTCCATCTATCTAAAGTTCTTCCCTGGATATTGTCTTTGACCAAGCCTTCATAAGGGTTCTTCTCAAGAATCAACTATTCTATCCACTTCAACGGCTTGCTCGATCTCCCTAGATCGAATCAACCTTCGCTTTTGCATCCATCTCAACCGCTTCCGCCTACCAAGTTCTATCCAAGATACAATTTGCACATGAACAAATGAGTAGTTGAAGCTCTAGCTTGATTTAGATCTGGAGTTCGTCCTTCAACGTATCAAAGAACGCATCATTTCTGGGACTTAAATTCCGACTTGAAAAATCTATTATTAATACGCAAATATGGGAAATGTCTTCAAAATGGGAAGCTTCATGCCATGGTTAGGCATGAGTGACTCGAATCTCGCATTTTTCCATCAACTCCTTGAAGAACATATAGCAAAAGAATATTTCAAACTCGATTCTCACATTTTACAAGGAATAATCCAAATACCATCATAAATCATATAGACATACATCCAACAATTATAGAATCAATTCAACATCATATATCAATGCATTTTGAGCTCTCCAAACACTAGAAAATGTGAGAATTAGTCAAATGTACCTGAATAATACTTTAATGCATTATTAAGGACTTGAAAACAAGCCAGTCGATTGGCCAAGAAGCGTAAGACCGATTGGCCTTAGGATACAATCTGAAGCGGAAAACTTATAAGTTGCAGAAGAGAAGATAATGAAAAAGAGAGGGTAAAACGCCTTATTTATAAGGAGAGAAGCTAACAAATCACCTTGAGATCTCTAAGATCTATATTTTAATAATATAAGATCTATTTAAACTCCCAAATCATGTCTTAGCTAAAGACGAATTTGTCCCTAAAGGATAATTAACAAATCTATCATAAAGATTGATTTGTGTCTAATGAAATTTATATGCCAACGACGTCCAAGTGGATGGGCCAAAATTTTCAGACCAAAACAAAATGGAATAAAGAAGAAGGAAATAATGTTGAAGTGTACACATCACGTAGTAAGGTTGATCGGCCTTATTGGCTTGACGCTTGCCCTTCGACTGTGTTCATGTGCATGTCGGCCTTATTGGCTTGACGCTTGCCCTTCGATTGTGTTCATGTGCATGTCACATGCAGGTAAAAACTCCAGTAGGCCGATCGACTTAACATCCCATCGATAAATCTGAACGCTTCCCGATGTGTTCTTCGTTTGCACTCTCAAAT
Source organism: Fagopyrum tataricum (assembly GCA_002319775.1). Classification (NCBI taxonomy): domain Eukaryota; kingdom Viridiplantae; phylum Streptophyta; class Magnoliopsida; order Caryophyllales; family Polygonaceae; genus Fagopyrum; species Fagopyrum tataricum. Next base: position 13,174,646 of record CM008281.1, on the reverse strand, counting down.
CTCGGTTATTTCCGTCTTGAACTTGACTTCTTTGACCCTAGGGAGATCCTTAGTGTATATGAGGTCATTCCGTCGTAAATAGCTGACATTAAGCTCCACAACTGTTGAATACCTACAATTACATAAACTAAATAGTAGATCTCTGAAACACTAATAGGGAGGAAATATACCAATAGGATATATTATTATGCCCAAAAGAGTAAAGAAATAAAATAAAAAAAAAAACCAGGATGAAAAAAGACGCTAATTTGAGTGATGTCAGCATGTCAAAGAGATCATTATGCTTTTTGTGCATAAGAAAAATTATGATGAGCGAAACACGACAAGATGATGTCAACTTGTTACTCAAACTTTATACCTTGAAATGACCTAGAGTAAGTATATTCCATCAAGCCAAAAATCATATTCAATAGTGCTTCATATTCTAAATAAAAGCGGTGGAACAATGTATTCTCGTTTGTCCGGATAACCTGTATCCACCATATAATATTTACTTCTGTGAAAAAAAACACCAAAAGCAAAAGGACCAAAAGCACCGAAATCAACACTTCAAAACTTTGTTTTTACATAATTCTTCCATTATTGTGCAAATACAATTTATTTTTTATTTTGTCAAACTCATTATAAACTAATGTTAAAAAAGAATGTCATTTTTGTTAATTCTATGTACATCAACTCCTTACTCCCAAACATACATCAAACTTATCAAACAAATTAGTTCGTTTAATCAACTATTTATTTCATCTACTCAATAAACTTCAGATTTAGCTTCAATCTCAAATACCGATAAATAAACCCTTTATCAAATACGGAGAGATTAAAAAAAAGGGAAATCTTACTTCCACCCATTTAACACAAATCAATCAATCACCCCCATCCTTCTCCTACAAGTCACATTCATCCACCCATTTAACACAAATACATCTTTTTCTCCACCCCTTTTTCCTTCCACCCAATGGTGGAAATATGAAGGACAAAAAAAAAACTAGACGAACACATCTGAATATGATTGATTGAAAGAGTGGGTCTAAATGAGGACACGTGTAGATAGGATAAAGAGTAGACGGCTGAGATGAGATGTTGTCATGTACTCCTTATTGGCCAACCAAAGGCGTCTCTATCTAGCATGTGTATAGTGATTAGTGAGTGACTGAGTGATACCAAGGTTGTGATTTGGCAATTTAGCATGCAGATTTGAAGGCCTTTTGTTTCTCTCATAATCCATGAAAGTGAAATTTATTTGTTGTTTTTTCTTTCTTTTTTCAAAAGGAAAGTTCTTTGGTGCTTCTTCTGCCTTCCATTATAAATGGCCCATGACAGACTTGTGTGGGGTAGGATCGGAAAACTATTTTGTGTAATTAAAGATTTGTTTTCGTTCATGTTTGTTGTTATTGAAGGAAAATAGTATAAAACTATCACAATTATTATTTATAAATAAAATTAATTTCATAAATAATCTAACTTTAAAAACGATGAATTAGTAATTAATTTGCAATTATAAGCTATCAAAATTAATACAAGTTATTGACTTATAACTTAGAATATTCGATATTTTAGAACTTGTTAAATAAAAAAAAGCAAAGTCCATAAAATCCCTCGTATTTTCTAATTACACAAAGCAATTTGTAATATGTCAAATTTTATAAAATCATTCTTTCTATTTAAATAAGAATTTTTCTCTTTGGTGTCCTTCAAATTTAAAATTTTCATCTTTTCACAAGTTTTTAAGGTTCCTCTTAATACCCTCACTAGTGTATTGTCCGTGCCTTGCATGGGATTTGATAAAAATATTATTTGTTATTAATGCGGAAAAAACGTAATCTTACGTCGATTTAAACAGCTAATTGGTTAGCCTAAATTATTTTGATTTTTCTCCGAAGATATGACGTGTAGATAAGAAGTTGATTGGTTAAAATTTTAAAAAAAACACATGAAAAAAATAAGAATAACTGAATTTTAAATTTAATTAAAAAGTTTTTGTGTAACATTATGTTGGAATTAAACAACCAATCAGATAAGATAACCTTTTTTTACCATATGAATTTTGTTGTGATAATTGTGATATAGAAATCGATAATTTTGTGTTTATTGTTTTCATTATTAAAAAATAGTAGGAGTTATGAAAAAAAAAATGATATTACGTAACAAAATAGATAACAAACTTCGATTGATTTTTGATATTTTAGAAATAACATATATTTAGAATTAAAGTCAAAATAAAAAAGGTAACTAAATAGAAAGTACAAATCGTTATACTTTTGAATTTATTTTTAAAAACATGTAATGAAATAAATACTAATTATGTAAAAAAAAAAACTGCCATAGTCATGGCTTTCTTAGCTCATTTGAAATAAATACTAATTATTTATAAGTTCCAAATTTTTTTAAAAAATCTTGATTAATTTCGTGATTTTAGGGTGAAAACTTTTAAATTATTTTTGGAATTTAAAATATAATTTTTATTGATTTACATAACAAATGTGTTATATTTCTTACTAATTCAATTTGACTTATAAGTAAGAAAATAATATATATAGATTAATAGATATTAGGTAATTGTCATTATTTTCTAGTTGGTTAGGATTCAAACGGGATATTTTTTAAACAATTGAAAATAATTATTAATTAGTTAGGAATTTTTCATTTATTTTCTTGTTAGTTAGGTAATTTTTAGTTACTACTAATCTAAAATAATTACTATTTTATATACCTAAATTAAAATTCTTGTTAGTTAGGTAATTGTTAGTTAAATAAGAATTTTTCTCTTGGTGTACTTCAAATTTAAAATTTTCATCTTTTCACAAGTTTTTAAGGTTTCTCTTAATACCCTCGAAGTTCAATTTATTTCCATCTTAGACCCATTCTTATTATATTATATTAAAAGTTTAATTATAAATTAGAAAAAAATTAAAATAATTATGACCTTATTAAATATAAACTAATTAATTTTGTGATAGAAATATTTTTATTTTTATTTTTTAATTTTAAAAATCTAAAAAAATAAATTCAAAGCTAATTTTATTTTTGAAATTAAAATCAAACATATTATAAGAGATTAGAACTCGTTTATTTCAACGTGTTGTTAGCCGGCCAATGTAAATCATCGTTTCAGATAAAAATCTATGGTTTAGAGTGTCTTATTGTTAGCGACAAGAAAATGACATATTGCGGTCCTGTTAGGGTGGGGTTGAAGGGTCTATGGAGATAAATTTTTCTAAAACTTTTAATCTTTAGGTATAAGGTTGTGAGATTTACAAAAATATGAGGTTATGAATTATGGGACGGAGTATATTCAAACGGAATACATCCACTACAAGAGCTCTTTTGTATTTCCATCTCTACGACATGAAAAGGTTAAAAAATAATGGAAAATTATGAATGATGTCTCCGTTGAGATTTTCAGATTTTGTCCAAAGTTTTTTTTAGCCCTGATGGTATCATTTAACTTTACACAATTCATGATTTGGCACAAATTTATAAAATATGTCAAACAATTCCTATAATTTAATTAATGGAAAAAAAAAGAAAAAAAACACAAATTAAATGATAAAAATCAAATAAAAGAAAAGGTAGTGTCAAATGTTCCTACTCTACGAACCATAATTTAAGAAACGAAGACCAGCGGCGTCAGTCTAATGTTCTCCGGGTTTAGAAACAAGATCGAGAGGGCATTTGGTCTTAAGTTTATATACTCATAATAGTTATCTTAGTTGAGATGTGTGTGGATTATTGTGTTCCACATAGACTATAATAAGTAATGTAAACCTAGCATATAAGTCCAAGGTTACTCCTCTTATTTCCAATTGATTTTAGGATGGAACCCGAAGGTTTGTGTGTAAAGGTTCACTTGTGGTGTGCATCCCCTCCACATCTTAAACCCGACGGATATAAAAAGATAATTTAACATTGTATCAAAGCTAAGGTTCGTGCGGGTCTCGTTATCCTGTGTTTGGGTTGTGATTAGTGAATATGTTATCCGTCCGTTTGACTAAGCCGGCCTTAAGGGTTTGTCAAGTGCAACTAGTCTAGGACAGTGGACTATAATAAGTAATGTGACCTATCATACAAGCCCAAAGGTTACTCCTTCTATTGTCAATTGATTTTAAGATGTAACCCTGAAGATTTGTTTGTAAAGGTTCACTTTTAACGTGCATTCCCACATCTTAGAGCCGACGGATATAAAAATATAATTTAACAATCTTAAGCATACTAGAATCTAGTAAGAGTTCATTATCCAAATTTGATTGAGAAATTTTGTTTTGAGATTTCACTTAAGCTTTATAATTTATAATTAATCATTTGAACTTTCCAAGTAACCAACTTTATTGTGGTTTGTTCCAAATTTTTATGCAAAGATTTCACATTATAGTTTGTGAATGTGAAGCTATGGACAACTTCTTGGAGTTTCTGATCATAGTCAAGCACCGTGGCCTTAGGACTCTTCTCAATGCCCTTCAACTTCCCTTGTGTTGCTTTAGTTCTTCGCTCTTGTTTAGGACGTTCTTTCCTCTAACTACGATCGCTTAATATGGACTCCAAATCAAGGATTTGCTTCTCCGACTCCTGCAATTCGACGCTCCTTGTGTTTGACTGATATCATTTCCGAGTCCTCTTGCAAAGTATTGAGTTGCACATTAAGTTTGCTTATATTAGATCCGCAAGAATTAGGGTTAAGTTTCTAAACCTGAAGAACACTAGACCGCCACCACCGCCAACTTTTTTTACTTCGTTTCGAAATCACTTTTCGCAATTCGCAGAGTAGACCGATAAGGTTTAAATTACAACGTCATGTTTTGACAAATTTTATAAAATTGGGTACCATTCAAAATACAACAAATCCTTAGACAACACATTCGAAAAACCCAACCGACGAAAAAATCATTCGAAATTTCTCAGAAATAATCGAATCCGAGGGCTTTCTAATTAACGTTTGGTTAACATTATTAATATTATTTAATATAATCATATGATTGTATTAGAAGAGAGAGGTGAAGATCCAACCTGATATGAGATCATGTTGATGGATTCTATCATCCAAGCTTTTTATTCACTCAAAGATTATTTCTTTTACTTTGATTTATAAATTAAAAATCTTATTAAAATATAGAGTATAAAATCTTTCTCGTTAATCATTTATCTATTATAAAATTGACAATAGAATCAAGTGACTCAAAAGAATAAGATCATGACACTGGAGACTTGGATCATTTTTTATTAATCACGTTTAATATATAATAATATTAAATTATTAATAATAATTAATCGGTATTAATCTAAAAAGAAGTAATATTACAAGAACGAAGATATCGATCTTTTTCGCACGTAACAGTAAAACGATGAAGAAACGGACGATGGGCCAAATATAGCCGTTGCAAGCTCCCTCCGTTTTGAACTCCCAACGGTCATATGACAGAGTGCTTTACAATATTAGGAAGGATAGCAGTTAAACGAAAATACTCAAATTTGTAAGGGTTTGTCTCAATTAGAAAAGTCCGCCCAGTCCGGCCTGTCCTCCCAAGAAAACAGACATGTATAACGCATAAGATAGGTTCGTCCGGGCTGCTGAGTCCAGCACGTTAAGTCCGCCAGACGGGTATTGTCAAGGTGTAGTCCTGACAGGGCCGCTAAATCCGGCCTTAGCCCGTTTTTTTATTAATATTTATTTATTTAGTTAGTTTTAATTTAAATATATAAAATATAAAAACGAATAGAAGAAAACGGGATAAAATTTTCCCAAAAGTCCGGCCCGAGGATGCCCAGGTCTAGTCTCAATGCAAGATTGAGCAAATTTGTAGACCTCGGCTCTGCTGTACCCAAGCTCGTCAATTTCTAAATAAGAAAAATATTAACATATTTTATAGCTCGAATAAATTTAGTTTGAGCTTGAGCTCAAGTTATTTGACTTGAATAACAACCCTAAAAATGACTTGGAGATGAAATGAACCAACATGTAGTAGTAGTAGTATTGTTACTCGAACTTGATTCGCAAAAAATTCCCTTTAAACTCGTTTATATAATTAAACAAGTCAAATATATATATATATATATATATATATATATATATATATATATATATATATATATATATATATATATATATATATATATATATATATATATATATATATATAAACTTAAATTTAGCTCGAGCTCAACTTTGTTCTAAGTGAGCAAAACATGACCATAATAAGGGCATGTTCACTGTAACTCATTGAGTAGATTTTTGTGAAGCTTTATAATTTCGAAAAGCTTCTTCTTGTTGGGTACCGTAAGGTTTTTAAATAGATTAAGTTTTTGGGTAATTTTTCATTAGGCTTTTAGATATATTATCGTGTACTAAATTTAATTAGATTTTTTATTAAGTTTTTTTTAATGTTATAATGTTTTTCAATAAACTACCTCAAATCACTACAAATAATGAAAAATTTTAGGTTTTGAATAATAAACCTATTTATGTAACAATTAAGAATTGAACCATCTTATATAATGTCGTAATTTAAGCCTTAAGAAATGAAAATAGCATGTAAACGAAGATGAAAACTTTTGCAAGTAACATCCCAAATATAAAACCCTCAATGCTCATAAAAGAAAAGGATTTTTCACGTTGGAGAATAATAGAAGATATATGCTGACAAGTTAAGCCAGCCAACAAGTTTTGTGGCTGTCAGCAATCTCCATATGCAACATACTTTCAAACAATTATTAACAATTACTTATACAAATAAAATTATTGAATGTCCGCTTTCTTATGAAAGAAACAACTCACCTTACAAACAAACTGCAACCAATGAATTTTGCTTTACAGTAGTAATTTCAAGCTTATTTACTAAGTTTTCCCCACACTTTCCATTTCAGTATTTTCTATAATAAAAAAAGGACAATTCGGGCGAAAGTGAAATGGAGAGCCAGCTATAAAATCCCATATTGCTCACTCTGCAACCCTTAAGCTTATCCAAACAAAGGAAGAAGAGAGAGAGAGAGGAAGAAGAAGAAGAAGAAATGGAGGGCAAGGAAGAAGATGTGAGGTTGGGGGCAAACAAGTTCCCAGAAAGGCAGCCATTGGGTACATCAGCTCAAACGAAGAACTATAAGGAGCCACCACCAGCACCATTGTTTGAGCCTGGAGAGCTCAAGTCATGGTCCTTTTACAGAGCTGGAATTGCTGAATTCACAGCCACTTTCTTGTTCCTGTACATCACTATCTTGACTGTTATGGGTGTTAACAGGTCTCCTACCAAATGTGCTTCTGTTGGTATTCAGGGTATTGCTTGGGCTTTTGGTGGTATGATTTTTGCCCTTGTTTACTGCACTGCTGGTATCTCTGGTTAGTTTCCTCTTTCTCTTCCCTTTTTTTTTATTTCTCAAATTTCTTGGATCTGCTGGTTTTCTTGCCAAATTGTTAATTGAAATTAGTTGAATCATGTAGTTTAATGGGTTTTGAGATATTTTGATGGGTTTGGTCTAGAGCTGTTCTGACCTATTTGGCTAACCACATAATGTAAACTAGGTTAAACTTCCAGGGTTATGAACTTTACCAGATCAAATTCATTGGTAATTTGTTGGGTTCCTTAATTTAGTTTCTTACATGGGTTTTTGTGAAAAAATCAGCCAAGAAAACTTGAGGACTTTCTGTTGGGTTAGTTTTGAGCTTTTTCATCTTAATTATGGTAATTAGTTTTGGTTTTGTTATTTGGAATGATCAGGAGGACACATCAACCCAGCAGTGACCTTTGGGCTGTTTTTGGCAAGAAAACTGTCTCTAACAAGGGCAGTATTCTACATTGTAATGCAATGCCTAGGAGCCATATGTGGTGCAGGTGTGGTCAAGGGTTTCCAGCCTTCCCAATACCAGTTGTTGGGTGGCGGTGCGAATGTCGTAAACCATGGCTACACCTTGGGTGATGGACTTGGTGCTGAGATTATGGGCACTTTTGTCCTTGTTTACACTGTCTTCTCTGCTACTGATGCCAAGAGGAATGCCAGAGACTCCCATGTCCCTGTAAGTAGTTCTATATTTATGTATAGGATTTCCTTGCAAGTTTTGATCATCTAATTAGGTTCATAACATGTTATAACTAAGGATTTCAAAGCATAAGTTAAGAGTCTTGTTTTGGTAACTGTTTGCCTGCAATTGAAAAGATAAACCCTGGAATAGGATTTAAAATGAATGCTAAATGACTAAATCTTGGAGAAATATGTTTGAGATGAATAGTTGCTTTAGTATGGCATTTGACCATCCTAAACTAAGCTCAGCTTGATATAAACCAAAAACAAGAAGAAATTCAAAAAAAATTCCTATATTGCAAATCATAAATATTTTCAAGTAAAATCCTTTTGCATATAGAATTCAAAAACAAAGAAAAACCCTGAAATAGGATTTAAAAACAAAGATAAACCCTGAAATAAGTCTTGGAGAATACTTTTGATTTAAACCAAAAGCAAACAAAAAATTTAAAAAAATTCCTAAATTGCAAATGATGAATATTTTCAAGATAGAATCCTTTTGCATATAAAATTTAAAATCCATCTTATCTGAATACTTGCAGGATGGGGGTCACATAGTATTCTTGTGAACAAGAATTAAAGCTGGTTTCTTCTCCATGTGCATTCTTGTTATACTAGAATATTGTTTTGTAGGGCATAGCTTTCATGTCATTTACTGTATGTCTTGTGTTGTATATATGAGCTGTGTTTGCCCGTTCCCCCACGGCTATTGGGACCATCAGAAGTTGTATGAATTGAAAGTGAAGCCACCTTTTGTAGCATGGACCATATGCAAAACTCCAAAACCAATAATAATTCATGTAATTGCAGATTTTGGCTCCCCTGCCAATTGGGTTTGCAGTTTTCCTGGTTCACCTGGCTACAATCCCCATCACTGGCACCGGCATCAACCCGGCTAGGAGCTTGGGAGCTGCAATCGTCTACAACAACACCCATGCTTGGAATGACCATGTAAGCATACACACACACACATATATATATATATATATATATATATTACTACCGAGTTCATTCTTTGTAATTTTTCAAAAATGAACTTTTATCCATTTTTTATGTTTATAATCTGAAAAAAATTAACAAACGTACCAAAAAAAAATGAACTCCTAATATAAAAAAAATGAACAAAATCCTCACTCTCTCTATAAGGAGCCTCATCACCAGAACCAATATATATATATATAATCACACAGTAGAATCCTAATTTGTTGGTGTGTTTTGTTGTGGAAAATGCAGTGGGTATTCTGGGTCGGACCGTTCATCGGAGCTGCATTGGCCGCTGCTTACCACCAGATCATCATCAGAGCCATCCCCTTCAAACACAACACCTAAATCACCAAATTTCCTTGATCTGTTCGCCCTACATTGATGTTGAATCTCCTTCTGTGTCTTTTGTGGATTTGCTAGTACTACTTTTGTAAATTTTCCAACTGGTCTCTGTAAAACTTGGAGTGTATGCTGCTTCTTTTGTTTTTTAACTCTGTTGCAAAATTTGTTGTCTTTTCTCTGTTTCCAGCATGTTTTATTATCATAATAAGTTAGTATATTACTTCATTCATTGTCAATCTGTTTTGGTATAGAACATCAAAGCAATTGGGTATGTAGGGTCAGTGGTTGTGTATGAAGGAGATTGGGTCTGAACAGGTAATAAGAAGCTATATTTGCTGTTGCTGTAATCATTGAATTCATGAAGTAAAATTTGAATGCACATAATCCATGGGAAAAATAGATAACAGCAACAACTTCTGTGAAACCCAGAATTGGCAGCTAAATAGACCCAATAGAGCAACACTTGCAGTCACTTGTTCAGAATCAATCATTATGGCATTGTTTTGTTGTAGTTTTTTATGGACCAATTTAGATCGATCAAAACCAACTGAATACTGTAGAAGAATGGCAATGTCTGGAAAAGGCAAGAAGACACAGATGAAATCAAATTGGAATGATTAGTGGACCAAAGAATCTGAAAATCAGTGCATATATGTACAAAATTGTAGATTAGTGTATAATTACGAAAGAAATTAGATTTACTTGAAGAAGAAAAAAAATCACTGCAAAAATATAATTGTCAAATATCTACAAACTCTGTAAATTCACGAAACTCTACAAAATTTAGCCAATAAGTGTTGTGTCTGGTAAACAATAGAACAATGTATTAGTGTTATTTAACTTGTTAGATAATATCAATCCTACACTTATACAAATACTCGTAAATGTTCATATATTGGATGGTGACTTAGGACTTGCTGGATAGCATATAAGGACACTTAAGGTGTTAAGTGTAACCTGATGTGATTCCAACATAACCTAAGATGCCCTATAATATATGTTGTGATCATGTGTATTGTGCTAGTATGGGAAACTTAATAAGTTTTGGGTTAATTCATGTAAATATGTATTTGTACATATATATTGCCGGCTTGTGTTAGCTTGTTGGGCCTATCAACCCTAGGTACTTAAGCTCTCTTTCTGGCTAGCCGGGTCACTGTAGAAAGTTGCCGATGCTCTAAACCCTCTCCACAGAGAAAGCGAGAGAGGAAAGAAGAAGAGAGAAAGAGAGTGCGTGAGAGAAAGAGAGATCTTGTGTGACCTTGAGTGAAGAAATATAACGAACACAAGCTTCACTAGAAGCTTTGTTCTGGTTGTGTTGTATCATCTTTCACAACAATAGTGTTCTTACCGTTCTTATATGTTTCTTGTTCTTTAGGATTGTTTGATCTTGTTTACGAGTTTTTTTTGTAACCTGTACTACTATAATCTATCTACCTAGTGGATTGAAACGGATTCCTCCTCTTGAAATCCCTCATAGTAGGATTTTCTCGAACTGCGTCACCAAATCGTTTGTATTTCTGTCTTTAAATCATTTTACAAGCAAAATCACTATAGATCTTAAAGTGTTTTGTATAAACCAACTACGATTTAGTATTATCAATAAGGAAGAAATCCTAATACATATTCGTTCTTAAAGAATAACTTTTCCAGTCATGTAACATAATACTGCTACCAACTTCAAAGTAATGATCACTTCGAAAAAGAAAACAAGCATCATGAGAAAATTCTGGCATGACTTACCTTATCTGGATCTTGAAGATCTTTAAAAGACTTGTTTAGCCTTACAAATTGCTTGATCCCTCCTAGTGAATGAATTTTTTAATTGTTAAAACCAGAAAATGTTTACGTACACACTCCAAGCCCAACAAAGCCCACATCTGGTGCTTGATCCCTCCTTACCTTGGGCCCATCTTGACAAGCTCTAGTTTCCGTGAATCAATCTAGCCTTGTGATCGCATTTTGGTCCCACGCAATCTTGTTGGTTGATCCTATCTATTTTTTTACAAAAATGTAAGGAAATGAGGGTTAACTTTTAAAAGTAGGTCGTCCTAAAACATCCATTTATACGAAGTTTTTAATGTTTTGTGAAATAAGTTTATCATTTGAGTTCGAGTCATGGCCAAAAGATATGTTGATTTTCTTAAAAATATATCCAACTCTAATTTGAGTGAACCTTGAAATCAAAATAAAGATGTCGTAAATGATCATGTCTGCTTACCATGGCGGTTCAAACATGGTTGATTGAATTGATGAACAAGATATATTCTCCTTCGATATTCATAGTTGTGAATCCTAAAGTTGTGGCCTTTTCGTCTTAGATGATCATGTGCTTCCACTGCAAGGACATATTCCCATGCCTATAGCTAGGGAAAAGCCAAAGACACAATTATTAATCGAAGTTAATTTTAACATAGTCTAATCTAAGTCTTTGCAATCTATTTTTATTTTCTGCCTCTATTTTAACGGTTGTATGTTGATGTTGGTAGTTTTTGCTTTAGCCCTCATCCCAAATTTTAATTTGTTTTTGAATCACATGATTCAAAGAAAAGTTTATTTTTTCTTCGAAAAAACCTTCAAATTATATCACTAAATATAATATATAAATAAAATCATATTGAAATTAACCAATTAAGAAACAAAATGGGTGAAAACATATGTTTGGTGACAATAAATAGTATTTGACACAATGACATTTAAACTAATGACTTTTGACATTTTAACCCAACAGGTAAACTTGCTCTTATCGATAACACAAGATATCGGGAACCTAATATACAACTCCATGAGTTAGTCCTCCTATTATCAACTAGTTTTACGATGGAACCCGTGTGCGACTCACCGGACGTGTGCCCTCCACGTCGTTTGGTCCCGAGACGGGTATACAAAAAATTAACATGGTATTAAAGTAGCTCCAGTCCGGGTCCGTTATCCTAACTTCGGGATTAGTTAAAAAGAGAATGAGATGCAAAACTCGTCAACAAAAAATTGTGGCGAGCTATAAAGAGATTGAGATGCTCAACATATTTCAAGTGTTAACTAATTTAAGTAGTTACACGCTGGGGGAATGTTGAGATGTAAGAGAAGAAAATGTCTCACATCGATGATACAAGATATTGTGAGCCTAATATATAAGTCTGTATGTTACTTATCGTATTGTCATTCGGTTTAGGATGGAACCCTGTGTGCTTATGTGTGAAACTCATCGGACGTGTGTCTTTCACGTCGTTTGGTCCTTAGTCGAATATAATAAAAGAGAATAATTACCAAGAATAATACCAACTATGAGGCATGAACAAAAATAATAGAAACTTTATAAATTACTATTCGATATACAAACTATTTAACGTGAAACCAATTTCGACGTGGGGTGAAATTGTGGGGAAAAAAATATTATAAAAACCTCTCATAAAGTTTTAAATCTAACAAAATCACCCTATACTATATTTTCTTTAAACCCCCCATATTATTTATTATTTACGTAGCGAATTATATAATAAAGGTTAGTCATCACTTTATTTTGAAATATTTAAGGTAGTTTATTTATATTTAAAAATTAAAAAGTTTTAAAACTTTAAAAATAACTTTTTTTTGGTTAAGAGACTGACTTATGTTGTCATTATTGTTTTCACGGTTAGTTTAAGAGGGGACTATGTTTATGGGTGAATTTTAATAAAATGAATATATCACTTATCCACAAATTTATGCAATTTGAAAACTTAATGATATATTCGACATAAATTTATATATTTATGGAAGAAAATTTCCGTTTTATGTTTAGTAATTTGAATTTTGACAATCAATGTTATTATAAATAAAATGTCAAAAAATATAGGTCTTTTAACTAAAATCTTATAACTCCTCCCGCCGTCTATACTTTAAATAAATGAGTTAAAATATTTAAGAATAAATAATGTATTAATTTTTGTTACATAATTCACCTCATATCGAAGTTGCTTTAATATAAAATAATTTATATATCAACTAATAATGTTTAAAGTTTATATTATTTTTTTTAATAACTTATAGTTAGTATTATTCTTATTTGTTTTTTTATTATAAAAATTAACATATAACAAGACCAACAACTGAGCTAATAAAGACAACCAAAAACTTGCAATCAATCTATTCAGAATCACAATAATTTTGCAGCACTTAATTAATTGCTATGCACATTTAATAAATATGACGTCATGTGCTCCTCCTTATAGCCTCTACAAAATTATTTCTATGATATAAAATACTATTATAAACGATTATTACATATTGAATTGCTACGTTATCCTCGTCTTTCATTTAGTCCTCGTTTAAGGAAACATAATCAATTACTTAATGACGTCTTTATAATACTTACTATTTTAGTCTTGGTTTATAATACAACTTTCTTCTTCTTTAGAATGAGAAAAATATTATAGAAACAAAAAAGAAGAAGATGCAACCGTGATATTATTCCATAAGCATCTCAAAATTTTAATTCATGTACTTCTATTACAAACCTTTATTTTAAAGGCATTATCCATACTGTAATTATTATTATATATTCTATAAAATTACACACGAAAAAACACAGAAAATAAAATATAACTTTTTATCGAAATTCTTAAAACGTATGCAGTATACACGTACACATTAGTACTTTCACCAAAGGTGAAAATTTTGAACCATCTCCTTTTTACCTTCATTTACTTACCTCACTTTTACCCTTATTCCTCTCCAAAACGGGTCCCAAATCCCTAGGCTTCACATCCATCACCAGCCCATCCTGCATAAACAGGGTCAACGACATCTTCTGCTCAACACGGTGCCCAGCGGCGACTGTCAATTTGTGCCGGAGAAGTGCCGCCGCCGCTATTGACTTCATCTGTAAATACGCCAAATCCTTCCCCAGACAAATCCTCGGGCCAGCATTGAACGCGACGAACCTATACGAATCCGGAATCTCCACCTTCTTACCGTCACCGGAGATCCACCTCTCCGGTCGAAACTCCGAACAATCCTCTCCCCAGATGAATTTCATCCTTCCGACCGAGTAAATCGAGTATGTTACTGCTGATCCTGCCGGTACAAACGTCCCGTCTGGCAAAACGTCGTCGTGCGCCGCTTGTTTTGAGTCCTCCGGCACCGACGGGTATAGTCGGAGAGTCTCCGTTAACGCGGCCTTCAAATACACCAGCTGATCAACTTCTTCAAACCGTAGGGGCTCAGCTATCCACTTCTCTAGATATTCGCCACGTGTCTCAATCAGAACAGTAGCAATTTCATCAAGAATTTTTTCCTCCACGCGCTTGTTCCGGCTGACGAGCCAAAAGAACCAGCTCAGCGCGACCGATGACGTGTCACGCCCAGCTAGGATGAAATTCAAGACCACCTGTTGAAGAAATTTGTCTGAGTAGCATTCCTTTTTCTTCATGAAGCGGGAGAGGAGGTCATCGTGTTGGTGAGCTCCGCTTTGGTCCACGAGCTCAAGCTTACGTGTGTTGATGACGTTGGTCATGTATTTGTCCACGTGTTCAAGGCTATGGCTTAAGCTCCCTTCCATTCCGAGCCGGAGCCATTTCCTGAACCGCCAAATGAACTCGGGTAGGATGAACCGTTGGAGTGTCGCTTCTGTTGCTCGGTCGAATGATGTGGCGAACCGGTTCTCGGGTAGACCCGGAGAGAGCGTTTCCGGGTCTTTCCCGAAAGCCAAACCGCAAATGTTGTCGAAGGTGAGCCGGAGAAGGATATCTTGTAAGTCGATGGTTTTTCCCTCAAGCTGAGCCGTTTTTAGAATTGGACAAAATCGGTTCTCGATTGCCCGGTTCACCCACCGGCCCATGGCTTGACGCAGTGTCCTATCAAACAAACATAACTTACATTCTAAGTATTTCATATCATTATATCAAATTATCAATTAATTTGAAGAACGGTTGAAGTGAACTCAATCTGCACAACTACTTATTTTATTATTATAACCAAATATAGATTATAAATTCACTTTTTAAAAAAACTTATGGATTATATATTTATATATTTATCTATTTTTGGAAGAGAATTTAATTTAGAGCAAATTATTCCGGATGGGTAGGTGAGGATTTAAGACGGGTTAAAAAGGAACAAAACCTTGTTGGCTTTTTTTTGTCTAGACTCTATTATTAAATCACTTTATCTAAAAAATGGCTATTAACTATTTTCCAACTGTTTTTTCAACTTCATTTCATTATTTTAAAAATTCAATATTAGGTAGATAAAGCTATTTTCCCGAATTAAATGAAGCAAAATTATTTTAATCTTCATGACACTTGACTTTCTTTTTGACAGTTAAATAAAAGTTGAGATATGCGTAAATAAAATTAGTAATTTATTTTCTATTATAAAGATAAAATTGTATAAAAAAAAGTGATATATATATATATATATATCATCGACTATACTTTCCTAAATTATCGTCGACTATAGTCACCTAGCGAGTTACGAATTGACGTAAGATCAACCCCAAATTCGACGCTAAACCAAAGACCTTAAACTCATTTCAGAAAACATATATAAACTTTGATTATCTTTTTTCCCCACTTTTTTCACATTCTTTTCCATACATTCAATACAAGTGATCCTCATTTGCTTCCCAAAAAATTTGGGGAAATTTTTTATTTACATCCAATTTATGTTTTCCGTCCGCTTACATTTTATAAAATCTTAAAAACAATGTTTAAAAAAAATACTGTTAGGATGATTTTCAACTTTTTCGGGTTTATTATTAATTACATTATTACAATATTAATTTGACAATTTATATGATGCATTTGTTTATCTAGGGTTCATATATAAACTTTGTAATCCCTTTTTATCTCATCAAAAACGGAACATTTGGATACAAGATTACCAACTAAGATAAAAAGGTCGAATTGAATAATAGGATTAATTTAACAAGTAGTAAAAAAATAGTAATTTTAAGATTAAAGATGAAAAATGAGTTGCTATTAAGAAATGCAATCATATGTTTTAAAATAAAAAAAAACAAATGACAATTGAAATAAATTTCCATATTTGACTAAACAGTCACAAAACTTGTATGCTAAATTTCACCTAAAACTGATCACATAAAACTCGAAGACCGAATATTAGGCAAACACAACATATTTGGTTGAATCATTTGAATAAAAATACCTGGTGGTGAACTCCAGTGCGGCAGTTTTACGCTGGAACAGCCACGTGTCACCATCGGAATTAAAGATCCCTTCCCCAAGCAAATCATGAAAAACCGATTGCCAAGTCGGACCCTTGGGGTAATTATCGAACCGGCCCTTTAAAATATGCTCTAAATTCTTGGGGTCGCACGTGACTGTCACGAGACACTGGCTCCTAGCCAAAAACGGCACGGCAAAGATACACGTTTGGTACGTACCACCACACGCGCGCAAATTCTCGGCGATCCATTCATGCATCCGGTTCGCGTTCTCTATCAACCCTGGTAGACTACCCACTAAAGGCCAGACACGTGGACCACTCATTGACCGTGATATCGTCTTGAACCACACCATATACGCTGCCACCGCGGCGCATAGGACGAGAAGCGTAAACGAGTCCATAACGCGCGTTTTATCTAATTACTTTGCCGCCACCGCCAGCATGAAAATGAAGCGTGAGATCGAGTAGCCGTTGGTTAGGGTTTATAGTACTGAAGATCAGATTGTTGATTTTTTTTTATTTTTGAGAGAAGTGCAATGGGTGAGGCAAATGTGAGGGAGAAGAGAGAAGTAGAAAGGTGATTTATAGAAGCAGATGAAGGACTAATAAATAGGGCAAAGGAGGTTCTTTTTTATTTTTTATTTTTTTTCAAGAAGAACTCTAAAATTATTAAACTTGTCATGTTCATGGCAATTTGTAGCAACACAGCTTCTTGAATTCCCTTTTAAATTTTCTGTTATTATGAGCAACAGCTAAGACAGCATAGATAATAAATGCCCACAGAGGTCGTTGGGAAGGTTAGGGTTTATATATATATGTAGTGTATAATAATTTAGACGTACAGCT
Source organism: Fagopyrum tataricum (assembly GCA_002319775.1). NCBI lineage: Eukaryota > Viridiplantae > Streptophyta > Magnoliopsida > Caryophyllales > Polygonaceae > Fagopyrum > Fagopyrum tataricum. Next base: position 13,157,303 of record CM008281.1, on the reverse strand, counting down.
GAAGGGTAATGCAACTAATTAATTACATATGATCGATCTACAAGAATGTGAGATAGTTTAAGTGGTAAAATATTATACGTTAATGTTTATATTGTTGAAGTAAAACAAAAGTTAGGATCTAAGTACATATGTTTTTGTTACTTGAAATGTAAATATAAAAGAAGAAGAAGATTTAAGTAGGTAATGCATAGGATTGTACGTTCTCCAGCCACAATTTGATTTAGATGTTAAAAGAAGTCACCTAATTTTGCAGGATTTGAACAGCCTCTTTAAATGGGTGCATTCAATGTGTGGAGGGAGGAAATAAATGAGATTGGTTGAGAAAAATAGGTTTCTACTTCATATGTTTATATATGCTACATCTTCCATGAAATTACAAAAATAAATATATACTCTACATATATGTTATACGTACAAATGAATGCAATATTAGTACCAACTCCATTGTTATACACGTCCCTTTCATCTAATAGGTAAAAGAATTCACCCATTTTAACTTCACTTGTGGGAGGACGTACATTTTCATGTTACATACATATTTTCATGTTAAAATATATTCAGGCAGATTTTACATATATATATATATATAATGTGGGATGTTGTTGTATTAGTCTTCATGTAATGCATGTGAGGGAGTTGAAGGGATCGGGGTTGGGTGACCGACCCAAACCGAATTTGCCGGCATGAATGCAATTTTACCATGTATAGTAAACGTCGTCGTATTAACTTCTAATCTTGATACTGTGAGCGGAGTCAAAATAGGTTTGACTTGCGAGGCAATGGAGAAAAAGAGTTGATTGTGTTTGTGAGGCTGGAAAATGTCCATTATTTGGTCATGGTTTTACCGCTATAGGTGATGGGGCCCACGTAGATGGACAAGTAACGTGGTAGGATTTAATGGCCGTCTTGCATATTAGTTGTTACCTCTAACCCTTATCTAGGGTTAGGGTAGAACACCCTATGTATCATATATGCTACATCAAATAATTTGTTTAATGTATTTATATAAATATAAAATGAGTTCATTGACACGTGTGTGTATAATAATAATAATAATAATAATAATAATAATAATAACAGAATAATACGTGTTTAGCGCTCCATCATAAAATGAGCTTTATGGTATTAATCCAACAATACATATTTTTTGATTAACTTGGATTGATAACACTCAGTTCCTTCGAAAATGCCCTTGTTTCTTGCATCCCACAGGCCACAACCCATACAATAACGTCAACTAGTAGGCCATCTCCTCATTTGTATGAAGTTTCCTTATTTTCATAACCCTAAGTCAAGAAATCCACATATCGATCCTCCAGCCTTGCAAATTGAGGTGGCATGCTCCACACTCTCTTGGCATTAACACACTCAAGGAGAGCATGCCTTTCAGATTCGACCTTGTCACAATACATACAAAATGGGTCATTACTTACCCTTATTTTGTAGAGATTAAGTTTGCATGGAATGACACCCCTACACAACCTCCAAGCAAACACCTTGACCCTCGAAATATCGCTCAACTTCCACAAAAATTTCAATTTGAATGAATCTTGTTGTAGTCACTGGGACCACCACCACTCTTCTCCTCTAGCCTATATTTCATGTAAACTTTGTAGCAAAATTTCATTGTCAAATCGACATTACCCTCGTGATACCAGTCTAGCGAGTCTTGTACCGAACTATCCATAAGATGCACTTTAAGGATGGTATCCACATCTTCAGCCATGAGTATAGATCGAATCAAAGACTCCCTCCACCTTCCCTCCTCCCAATCAATCAGATCACTGAATTTTAAGTCATTCCATCCACCACAAAGCACCAAAACAAGGCCGGAATGACGGTTTAGGGAGCCATCTATTCTTCAGTGCCGAGATAATGTAGCCCCCACCAATGTGCCAAAGTGATCCCTGAGAAAGAGCCTCACAACCCTGTAGTAGGCTCCTCCATGCAAAACTCGGGTTATAGCTCACTTTAGTATCCAGAAAATTTAACGAGGAAAAATACCTCGACTTAAGAAGCCTAGACAATAGAGAGTTAGGTTCCTTAAGAACTCTCCGACCTTGCTTAGCCAACAAGGTCGTATTAAACACAATGAAGGTTTCTAAATCCCACACCACCTTCCTCCTTGTCTCTACACAAAATTTTCCAACTGAGCCAACGCATTTTTTTTATACTCACCATTGACCCACCAAAAGTTACACAACGTCATTTCAATTTCCTAACAAAGAGCCACTAGTAACACAAAACGCGATATTGTATACATTGGAATAGACTGCGGCACATATTTTATCAAAATAGCCATGCAAGCCTTTGAAAGGGATTTTGTCTTCTAGGATCCGATCTTTTTTTCACACCCTTTCTTTTACACTTGCAAAGATAACTTTTTTGTGATCGCCCAATCATGGTCGAAAGGCCAAGATAACGCTCATGTTTTTGTACATCCACTATCTCAAGAATATTTTGAATTCTTTCCCTAACTTCCTCAACTACATTCTTGCTTAAAAAAATTTCCGATTTGTTAAAATTGACTTGTTGTCCAGATGCTGCTCCATAAAGATGGAGGATATCCACGATTTATTGGCTTTGTTGAAAAGATGCCCTAGCAAAAAGGACACTATCATCCGCAAAAAATAGGTGAAAACCATCGGGGTATTGCAAGCAATCCTAATGTCCCTTCAAAGACCATTTTCCTCGCTTCTCCTGGTAAGGCTTGACTAAGCCTCAACACATAGAATAAACAAATAAGGGGAGAGAGGATCACCTTGGCTTAGTCCCCGCGACGGAAAAATCCCATTGAGGAAACTCCGTCCATTAACACCGAAAAAGAAACACTTCGAACACATCTCATAATAAGATTCATCCAATAAATACAAAAACCAAACCTTATCATGTATTGTTCCAGAAACCCCACTCCATTCTATCATAAGCCTTCGCCATATCCAGCTTGATTGCCATAAAACCCTGTTTTTCATGATTCATTTTTTTCTTCATAATATGCATTATCTTAAAGCCGATAAAACATTATCGGTAATCATCCTACCCGGAACAAAAACACTTTGATTTTAGGAGATCACCGAATTGAGGCAACTCTTCATCATATTGGCAATGACTTTTGAAACAATCTTGTACAAAACATTACAAAGACTAATGGGGCAAAGATCTTTCATCTTGGTTGGGCAATCAACTTTTGGGTTTAAGGACAAAAAAGCATGATTCAAACCATATGGAATGGCTTCACCATTAAGTATTCTAAGCACAAAAGAAGTTACCTTTGAATCCACAATATCCCAATGTCTTTGATAGAAGAGGGTCGTAAACCCATCCAGTCCTGGGACTTTTGATGGTTGCATATTGAAACCCCCCTCTTTTAAATCCTCCGAAGTGAAACCCAACAAAGGTTTAACGTTATCTTCCACCGTAACCCTTTGTTGGATAGCATCAGTAGATGGAGCAAGGTAAGCACAATCTTCCGACTTGAACAACTTCTCGAAATATTCAACCACGGCATGCGCTCTTCCATCACCACTTCTCCACTCCATTCCATTATCATCGATTAATCTCGTCAGCTTGTTTCTATCCATTCCATTATCATCGATTAATCTCGTCAGCTTGTTTATATTCCCTCAATTTCAACTCATTGGTCTTGGCCCGTTGAAACCAAAATTTCTCCTCATTCGCCATGAGATTCTTCTGCACATTAATCTTTTATTTATGCACGCAATGACTACGAATCAAACTTCGTTCTCTATTTCTTAAATTAATTTATTAAGTTGATTTATTGTTTATTTTCTCCAAAAGTTCTTGAATTTAAATATAAGCCATCATGAAACGTGTTGGAGCTTCACGATCCTTATTTCAAGGTGGATCTTAACGTGGTCGTATTGCTTCTGCTTCTAATTCTACTCGTGAACCTACTGTGTACCTATTCGTGGTCCTCTTGTTGCTACTAATGCTCATGTTGGTTCTTGTCCCAATGCTACCACTCCTAGTGCTTCTCCTTTGTCAGAGGGATGTTAACAAGTGGATGAACAAGTGGAGGGAGAACTTCATGAGGAGGAGGATGATTTTGTCCCAACTTCAAGTACTAATGGATCAGCTGGCTAATAGCATCGAAATATACGTTTTTTCTACCCTATTATTAATGTCAATTCATATGCCTTTCATCAAGTTTTATGTTCTTATAACGCTAAAAGTGTTCATATTGTATTTTCGGTGTCTACTTCCGGTTATTTTGTATTTCATGCTTTTAAAGCTCATTATGAAGTAAATTCCGTGCTTTCCACTCCAAGACACTCAAAGAGTCCGTTATCCCTTGAAGTCAAGGTTCGAACAAGGCAAGATCACAAAGATTTTAGGATTAACGATCCAAATAGATAGTCTACAAATTCCAAGCCAATACCAAGTCTTCTTGTTCATCCATGATCATAAAACATCAATAAAAAGACAATTAAGCCGGCCCAATTTCAAGAACAAACCAACCCAAGAAATAAAGGCTAATGGACTAGTTACGCTCAGCCTTACACTCCCTTAGGGGCGTAAGATAGCGTAAGAGGGCGTAAGGGTCCGTACATTGAACGTAACGAAGCCACTAAGGATAATGCTCAACGATCTTATCCTTTCCAAGGTTTTCCTTCATCTCTCTTATCCGAATTCTAGATCCTTCTGACGGGCTTATGACCCAGGGTTTTGGCTCATGCTTTGCCTGTATAAAGAACCCTCTACATTAGGTTTGACCATCCCACTATCCACTAGACATCCACCAATCGTTCGTTTAGTTTTCAATTCATGTTCTTCTTTCTAGTTTCAATAAGAGGCCGTTGCATGGTCCTCAGGTTCTCAATAGTAGAGTTGAAGGTCAGACCTGTTTTGTTATTTTTTTTTTATTTGAGATTTAATAATATAAAGTTTTCTTCTTTTGATTTGTCTATGCCCAAGGCTACTTTAGATGGTTACCTACAAGAATGTTGATTGAAGTTCATGTTATTTACATATGCGGTTGCTATGAAAGTCTATCATAGTGGGGATGCAATACATCCCTAGATCGCTATGCTAAATCATTTTTTCACATCCTTTTACTTACTTCGCTTCCTTATCAGCCATAGATCGTTTCTTCTTGTTTTCCTTAGTCTATTTGTTTATTTATTTAACAAACCGACAAAATCCCTGAGTTCGATAACCCGTATACTATAAGTGATCATGTATCCTTGTGGGGGATATAATTTTATTATGGTAAAACTTACAAGATCATTGAATCACGAGCTAAACATCACCTTAAAAAACACAAGTCGTTGGTAGGCATTCCAGAGGACGGAACTCGGTTAGATCCCATATTAATCAAACATAATTGGTTTATTTAATATGTTTCTAAGATTTGTTTTTTTTTTGTTTATAGTGACTTTGATCCACGCGAACAAGGATTTGCAAAGATTAAGGAAATTTCATGAACACTACCTTGGTGTTTGGACAAGTGTTAGTATAGCGACACAAAATGTTAAGAAAATGTGACTTAAATAATTTCATGTGAAATGTTAAGATAATATGTGGTTCAAAGACCTTTTTCATCAACCTTGTACTCATATATGCAATATCTTTAGTGTGCCCCATAATAACAAAATTATACCCAAATTTTATAGGAGATAATTGAGGGAAACAAATTAAGACATAATAAAAACGGATGAGAAACTAATTAGGCAAGCGGAAGTAAATAAGATTAACCGGGGTTTCAAAAAACACTCGTCATGCTAGGTCGTATCGAGGAGGTTCTTGCAAAATTAGAAAGTGGAAAAAATTATGGTTAGTGTATTGTAATTTAATATTCACTTTGTTTTTCCGTGTTCATGACAAACATTTCCCCATTTTTTCCTTGTTTATGTAGGAGGCAAACAATGTAATTATTAAGCCCTTCTTATCTCAAGTTATTAAAAATTTGGACAAAGAAGGATGGAGAATGAACAGGTTCAAAACCTGCGATAATTGTGGTAAACTGTTTAGACTTATGTGTTTGACATGCAACACAAAAAACACTAGTGTTTGTGTTCACTAGTGTTTTTGGAAGAATTACGTATATTGTGCAATTGTTAAATTTTAGCTGCCCGCATAGTAAACATGTTTTGGAATGGTTTTTTGGAAACACTAGTGATTTCTACCCTTCCCATACCCGAAGAATGTTTAGGGTTTGTGATAACATCATTTATCGACCTAGTTTAGTCATGCATTTAGTTAGATTTTCCTTTTCCACATTCATGCTTTAGCCTTAGTTTGTGACATTTATACTTGTTTTGTTCTACTTTGCAAGAATAGATGTCTACACATGCTATTTGTGGTTTTGTAGGTGATTTGACGCATTTCGGAGCTAAAACAACGCATTTGAGGATCAAGCCTCGGAATGGATGCATTGGAGAAAACATACGTGCATGGGAAAGGATGAAGAAATCAAGCTAAAGGCATAAAGGACGACATAAGAATATGTCGGACCCAAATCTCGACCCTAGATCCTTATCTCGGGCCGAGATCACATTCTCTGACGAGCATCTCGGTCTCTATCTCGGCCAAGATTTCTCACAGTACATGACCGAGATTTTCCAACGCTGAAGAAGTTTAAGTTAGATCCAGAATCTCGGGCCCGATCAACCCAAGATCCGACCGAGATCCCGACCGAGATTATTCCTTGAGCGTGGTATTTTATTTACGAACTTTTTTCTTTTTGGCCCAACGTCTTTTGGCAAGAGTTTGTGTATAAAAGGAAGCCTTGGATTCATTCCAAAGTGTGCCCGGGTGAGCCCAAAGTTGCCCTAGTGCTGGGATTCGCCCAGAGTTTACCCTAGAAGGAAAGAGTTGTCTCCTACCATGCCGTTCTTCTTCAATCATTCATGTTGGGAAAAACCTCCCACTTTCGTGTTGGTAGGATGAGAAATATGGGACTAATTGACTTAATTAATACAAACTCACTTTTATTTTATTTATGTGGAGAAGGAATTTTACAAGATTTTGTGGGCACTCTCACAACTTGTGTTTAGCTTTCTTGAGCTCTCAATTTTGTGTGTTATGATGCAAATGTACAACTTCTCCACCTATTTATAGGGGAAGGAGAGAATTCTAGAAATACACAAATTCCTAGAAAATATTTTGGAGGAATATTCTAGATTAGTTCTAGACTAATCTTCTCTAGATCATTCCCATCCTTTCTCTTCTTCTCTAGATCTTTCTTCATAATGGACTCCTCCTATTTTGGATCTTAGCCCATTGGACTTGTATGCAATTTATTGGATAGCCCATTTATCAAATGAGCTTGATTAAGGAGGGACCAACAATTCTCCCCCTCACGACTTAATCAAGCGACACGATGCCGGTACCTTGACAACAATCTTCAAACTTCTTGGTCGGTATTACCTTTGTTATAATGTTTGACCAGTTCTCGTCCGTGTGCACCTTGTCAAGTTGCAGAATCTTTTCTTCGAGAACTTCTCGGATCCAATGATGTCGTATGTCTATGTGCTTTGAGCAAGAGTGAAGAGATGAATTCTTTGCTAGGTGAATTGTGCTTTGATTATCACATTGCAAGATATACCGATCTTGCTTTACTCCCAATTCCACCAGGAAGTTCTTCATCCATAACATCTCCTTGCAGGCCTCAGTAGCTGCAATGTATTCTGCTTCAGTGGTGGACAAGGCAACACTCTTTTGTAACTTTGATTGCCAGGAAACAGCTCCCCCTGCGAATGTAATCACATATCCCGACGTTGATTTCCTGGAATCAGTATCACCGGCCCAGTCGGCATCTGTGTATCCTTGAAGTATCGGCTTCTCATTTCCGAAGCATAGGCACCTATTAGTGGTGCCTCGCAGATATCGGAGGATCCATTTCACCGCAGCCCAATGTTCCTTTCCCGGATTTGCTAGGAAGCGACTCACTACTCCAACTGCATAGGCAATATCAGGCCTAGTGCATACCATGGCGTACATAAGGCTGCCTACTGCCGACGCATAAGGGATATTCTCCATATCCCGCTTCTCTTGTTCACTAGTTGGGCATTGCTTTGAACTTAACTTAAAGTGCGTAGCAAGTGGTGTGCTTACCGACTTAGCTTGGTGCATGTTGAATCTCTCTAGCACCTTTTCGATGTATCTTTCTTAGGACAACCATAACATCTTCTTTGATCGATCACGAGTGATCTTCATCCCAATAATTTGCTTTGACGGTCCTAAGTCTTTCATGGCAAAACTCTTGCTCAAGTCTTTCTTTAGAGCAGTTATCTTGTTACGATCATGACGTACTATTAACATGTCATCGACATAAAGTAACAGTATGAGAAAGTCGCCGCTAGCGTACCTCTTCATGAAGACACATGGGTCACATGGATTCTTCTTGAAGTCATGATCTGCCATGAAAGAGTCGAACTTCTTGTACCACTGCCTTGGTGCCTGCTTTAGCCCATATAGACTCTTTGTTAGTCGGCAAACTAGATTCTCCTTGCCTGGTTCTTTGAATCCTTCAGGCTGCTCCATGTATATCTCCTCTTCGAGATCTCCGTGGAGAAAGGCGGTCTTGACGTCGAGTTGTTCGATCTCTAGGTCTAGGGCAGTTGCTATACCAAGAACAACTCGGATTGATGACATTTTCACTACTGGAGAGAATATCTCTTCAAAGTCAACGCCTTTCTTCTGTTGGAACCCTTTCACGACCAATCGAGCCTTATATCGGGGCTTTGAGTTGCCATCCTCTGTCTTTATTCGGTATACCCATCTATTCTTCAAAGCTCGCCTCCCATTTGGTAGCTCAACCAACTCATATGTGTGGTTTTCATGCAAGGATTCCATTTCATCTTGCATGGCTCTTACCCACTCACTCTTGTGGGTGTCATTCATGGCCTCCTTGTAGCTTTGAGGCTCCCCCTCATCCGTGAGGGTCACATATTCATCGGATGTATATCGTGTAGATGGTCGTTTGTCTCTCAAAGACCTTCTTGGTTGAGACTCTAGTGGAGTGCTCGATTGTCCTTCTGGTGCTTGGTGGATTTCTTCATCACCATGCTCTGAAGTAGTATCACTCTCTTCAACATCTTCATTTCTTGGTGTAGCTTCATTTGAAGTGTCTTGTCGTATTGGAGAAGGGTCGGGGTCTGGTGTGCTCCTTTTGACTCTTGTCCTTGGCTTCTCTGAACGTTGAATATCTTCAATTGTTTGATCTTCAAAGAACACCACATCTCGGCTTCTAACAATCTTGTTGTTGATCGGATCCCATAACCGATAGCCGAGTTCATCTCTAGGCGAGCCAAGGTAGATGCATTCTTTGGTCTTGGCGTCAAGCTTGGCACGTTCGTCCCTGGGTATGTGAACAAATGCCCTGCACCCGAACACCTTTAGATGGTCATATTTAACATTCTTTCCGGACCAAACTTCCTCCGGGGTGTCTCCATTAAGGGGAACGGACGGTGTAAGGTTGACAATGTCGGCGATAGTCTTCACAGCTTCTCCCCAAAATGACTTGGGTAATTTGGCGTGTGATAACATACACCGAACTCTTTCTGTAATGGTTCGGTTCATTCTCTCTGCAAGCCCATTTAGTTGTGGCGTCTTAGGTGGTGTCTTCTCCATCCTGATTCCATGAGATCTACAATATGCCTCAAATGGACCTCTATACTCGCCGCCATTGTCAGATCGGACACTCTTGAGCTTTTGTCCTATCTCTTGTTCCACCGAAGCAACAAACTCTTTGAATGTATCAAGGACTTGGTCTTTGGTCTTTAGGAGGTACACCCATAACTTCCTTGAGTGATCGTCTATGAAGGTAACAAAATATGACGCACCACCAAGGGATTTCTCAGACATGGAGCAAACATCCGTGTGCACAAGATCTAGAATATTCTTCTTTCTTCTAGGTTGAGAAGATGTTCGGAAGGCAACTCTATGTTGTTTGCCAGCTAAACAATCAGCACACGGGTCAAGAGAGTTACCTTGCACCTTTGGGAGGAGTTGTCTTCGAGCTAGTATGTGAAGACCCTTCTCACTCATGTGTCCAAGCCTTCGGTGCCATAGTTCCATGTCCGCGCTTGCAACGTTGACCTCTCTTTTACAAAGCTTGGCTTATGTGACGTACAACGACCCTTCTTTCTTTCCTCGAGCCATTATGATGCTTCCTTTGATGAGCTTCCACTTTCCACCGCCAAAATGGCTTACTAGACCAAGATCGTCAAGCTTTCCGGCTGATATGAGGTTGAGGCGCATATCAGGGACATGCCTCACATCCTTAAGAGTAAGCTTGCATCATGTATTTGATGCCAGGATGATATCTCCCATACCAGCAATCTTGCTCCTATTTTGATTCCCCATCTGGACGTTACCAAAATCACCGCTTTGGTAGGTTGAGAAGAAACTCTCATGGGGAGTGACGTGGAATGATGCACCAGAATCGATAATCCAGGAGCTATCGTCTGAGGCGATATTTAGGAAGTTATCTTCTCCGAAGAGATATAGATCATCGCCGTCTGCCGTGGCGGTATTACCCTTGTCTTCCTCTCGCCTCTTTGTTGGGTTAATTTGATCTGGCTTGACGTTGCCGGCCTTCTGATCTTTCTTAAGAAATCGACATTCTGATTTCTTATGGCCTATTTTTCCACAATAGTAACACGTTGGCCTAGAGCGTGACTTGGACCGACCTCGAGACTGGTCTCGGCTTCGGTTCATATTGCGCCCACGTGCATCGCTTCTACCCCGGTTGTCAATAACATTCGCCTCAGATTGGGTAAACATGCCTCGTTCTCTCCTTCTAACTTCTTCACCAAGGAGGCTATCACTAAGCATCCATGGTGAGCTTTCCTTCCGGGGCCGAGTTACTTAGAGTAACCGCGAGAGTGTCCCAACTCTCTGGAAGGGAACTAAGGAGTAAAAGGGCTTGCAACTCATCTTCGAGTTTTATCCCAGCTTTATTTAGTTGATTTACGAGCCCCTTGAAATTGTTCAAGTGCTCGATCATGTTTTGGTCATCCTTGTACTCCATCTTCACCAACCGTCGGACTAAAATGGCTTTATTACGAGGCGTTTTCTTTTGAATCATGGACTCAAGCTTTGCCCATAATTCAAAAGCATTTGTATACGTTGAGACGTGTTCAAATAAAGATTTGTCGATGTACTTACGGATCATGGCGACAACTTTCCGGTTTAGAAGCTCCCACTCCTTCTCGCTCTTCCCTTCGGGCTTATCCTCACTGGTGATGGGCTCGTACAAATCCTTGCAATAAAGGTGATCCTCCATCATCGACTTCCAGTAGGAATAGTTATCCGCCGTGAGTTTGAACATCTCGCCATCGTGAATGGCGGTAGCCTCCATCTTAACAACACGAGCTAAAAATCGATCGGACGAACCTTGCTCTGATACCAGTTGTTGGGAAAAACCTCCCACTTTCGTGTTGGTAGGATGACAAATATGAGACTAATTAAGTCAATGACTTAATTAATACAAACTCACTTTTATTTTATTTATGTGGAGAAGGAATTTTACAAGATTTTGTGGGCACTCTCACAACTTGTGTTTAGCTTTCTTGAGCTCTCAATTTTGTGTGTGATGATGCAAATGTACAACTTCTCCACCTATTTATAGGGGAAGGAGAGAATTCTAGAATTACACAAATTACTAGAAAATATTTTGGAGGAATATTCTAGATTAGTTCTAGACTAATCTTCTCTAGATCATTCCCATCCTTTCTCTTATTCTCTAGATCTTTCTTCATAATGGACTCCTCCTATTTTGGATCTTAGCCCATTGGACTTGTATGCAATTTATTGGATAGCCCATTTATCAAATGGGCTTGATTAAGGAGGGACCAACAATTCTCCCCCTCACGACTTAATCAAGCGACACGATGCCGGTACCTTGACAACAATCTTTAAACTTCTTGGTCGGTATTATCTTTGTCATAATGTCTGACCAGTTCTCGTCCGTGTGCACCTTGTCAAGCTGCAGAATCTTTTCTTCGAGAACTTCTCGGATCCAATGATGTCGTATGTCTATGTGCTTTGAGCGGGAGTGAAGAGATGAATTCTTTGCTAGGTGAATTGTGCTTTGATTATCACATTGCAAGATATACCGATCTTGCTCTACAATTCATTCTTCTTAGTTCTTCATAGTTTAGATTAAAGTTTCAGACTTTCACATTCAGTTTTGTTCAAGATTCATTTGGATAGAAGATTTAACACATTTGCTGGATTTACATTCATTGAGGTTGAGTAATCTCTTTTCTTCCTTTTGCTATTTTCCTTTCATGCTTTATTTGTCTTTCTTAGTTGTAGATTTTGATATGATTGTTATTGGATAGAACTTTGTGGTTCCAAAGTAGATAGAGATTTGTCTATGGCTTGGACTATGGTGGAAGAGTGTGCTTTAGAATAGGTTTAGAATTGCTTGAAATCCTAATGGTTAATTGGGAATTAATCTAGGTTAGAACCTTCTAAACTAGTAACCTGAGTTGGGATTGAGATCTACCCGGTGATATTCCTCCTTAGATACAAAAGTAGATTGACCATAGGTAGTATAGGTGAAAACCTCTATTGGATTGAATATGCGTGATTTCTTTCTGAGTTAGGTAATTCCCAAGACTTACCCGGCCGGTAATGGGTTACTTGATCCTTAGTTAGATAATTCGGTGTAACACCCCAAATCCGTAGGACTCGAGGTGCTACTGGGATAGGATCTCACAATGGATCCTGACCCTAGCCTGACAACAATTTCACTGAATATTGCAACAAGGCACCGATAGATTAAATACAAAACGTAAAACGGATATATAAATCCCAAAAGGTAATACATAAGTACCGCTGAGTACAAAAGATACATATAACCGTACATCAAATATCCCATATCCCACGATAATAATCCCAGTGTACGGAGCCCTCAGCGGATCACCCTCTCTGGATCACCCTGCAGTTCTCCTAACCTGTAAAGATCTACAACACGGTATGAAACCGTTAGCTAACCATACACATATAAAGAATGAACATAAGCACAATCACATATCAGACATACTAAGCACTTCAACATAATATCACACATTTACCCAATTCATTATCTTTATATAAGTGGTCCAACACACAAATCGTATATATATAAATATCAATATGAACATATGTGACACGAGGAATATAACCCTCGCCTCTCGGGGAGGTTGCCAGCTGGAGTGGTGATCTGGTCACACTTCCCGTGTAACCTATTGGGAGTGGAGCAAGTGCCCATCCCACTTCCATATCTGGCCTAACCGCAAAGAACCTCCCTGTCTCCACGCGGGATGACAGGGCAAAGCTGTCACAACCCTACAATGGCAGTCACTATACCATAGGTCGGTAAACATAATAGCACATACTATCAAGCATAAACATACACCACTCATGCAACATCCAATATAGAGATGGCAGCTAAGTAAGTCCTATTGACTTACCTCAGTCTCGGAAGTAATCCCAACTATGATCAACTCTCAGCTACGTCCACTCCAACCTGGAGGACAACACGACCTATACAAGGCATACATATATATCACACTCATATCCATAACAGGGTCACACATAGACTCAAGGGATCCATAAGGATCATATTCCAACTCGTAAACCTCAAAGCCGTAACCGGCACAAACGGTACCGTACTCAAACTCATTCTAACCTCATACTCGTACCTAGCATGCTACTACCACTCATACTAGGAAAGGAAAGGATCTACCTAACTCTAGGTAGAACCGGAACAAAACGCACCTGCGTGAAGGAGAGACGCAGGGGCGGAACACAGGCGACCGCAGGCGCGGCGGCACTCAGCCGTGAGAGCGGTGACAAGGGACGCTGGTGACGCAGGCAAGGCGCTGACTCTGGTGCAGGCGCTGAGACAAAGACCGCGGGGGCGGTGGCTTCTGGCCGCGGGGGCGGCGACAGTGCAGAAGATGATCCCGCGGTTCTTCTTTCACTCTTCACGTGATCAATTCACGTCTTCTCTTCACCAAAACTAAGCATATACATATACATACACATAATAACATCAACACCCTTAAACATGCATCTAATCCTAAGCTAGAAAGATTGAATCCAAGGGAAGGAAGGAAAGAAAGAAAGGAGAAGCAAGCACTTTCCACTCTTGTGGTTCTAAGCTGCAGGGAGAGATCAAACACCTCAAGAGCTGGCCTCCAAGCTCAGCATATACACAACCATCAACAAAAATAGCCATCACACAAAATTCTCAAGCCAAACTCTTCCAAACCAAGAACAAGATCAAAGAGAACAAGGGAAGCAAGGGGAACGTGAAGGAAGCTGGAAAGGAAGTGAAGAAGAAGCCCTTGATCAGCCAAGGGAAAGAATAAGAAGAGTAAAGGGTAAAGCACGGGTCAAAGGAGTCAACAAAGCCGGCTGCAGCCGCAGGAAACCGCAGGGGCGGCAGCCAGGACCGTAGGGGCGGGAAGCCGCAGGGGCGGCACCAAGTGCCCGCGGGTGCGGCTGGCCGATCTCGGCCCAAAGCCAATCTCGGCTATGGTCCGATCTCGGTCCGAAAGAATAGGGGTCTCACATTCGGTTTGTATTAAATTTCCTTCCTAGACACCTCGAGACTTACCCGGTAATAGGTAGTTAGGATTGAGACTAGATCTTGAGACTAGCCCGGTAATAGACCATCAGCTTAGACACGTTCATCCCTGTTGCTTTTTTACCAAAAATCCTTATGATTTAAATTGAGTCCATATGCCATCAACAATGATGTTGAACCCTTGAAATCCATTTCTTTCCATTAATTTGATTATCTTTTGTTTTGTTTGTTTTATTGAAATTGTTTTTGATTGAAAGTGACATTCGATTGCGAACTACAAAAACCCTTTCTAAAACCTTTGATCTTCTTTTCCCTTATCTTTTCCAACCTATTTCTTAGTCTTGATCTATATTAACCTTAATCATTGCTGCAAATTAAACCACACTAGTCTTTGTGTTCGACCTTGGAATACTTGCTCCATTTCGTACGATCCATACACTGTGGGTTCGCTACTATTTAGGGAAATTATTACGAGCTATAAATTTAAAGCTATCCCTCTCGTCTTTTGTGAACTTGTGAGTTTTTGTCACTATTGACAAAGATTCATAAGGGTCATAAATTAGTGAACAGTTTGCGACAATTGAAACTGCCTTGTCAAGGCGGTTCTTCAGCGGTAGCAACATTGTGTCACCACCGCCTGACCTGTTCTCGATGAGCATACCAGTGGTCTAGTTGTTGTTGTTCCGTCGTCACTTAGAGCGATGAATATCGACACTATTTTGCATGTTGCTGATGAATGTTCTCGACATACTTAAAATCAAACAGAAATCAAATTGTACCATATTCTAAAATTTGAGAAATGCAAATCACTCAACAAACTATCTCATTGCTGATGAATATCGAACTACAGGTTGTTGCAACCTAAACTTTGTCGTCCTTGCGAATTGACAAGGATTTGATGTTGTACTTTGTGCACAAATCTGTTGAGAGCGTGCGCTCATAAGAACATGGTGAACGCTTAAAGGTTCCGTAAAGTAAGCCTTATGACTCTTCCTGCGAGAGTTGATTACCTAGGGTTGTACTTCATCTTTAAGATCAAGAGGAGTAATTAATGTAGGAGTAAATTTTCGCGTGATTCCATGTGTAAGGATTTTTGTTGCGCTAATGAGATTTAGGGCTTTCGTCGGTCTCGCTGCCACTAATGATATTTCAAATTTAGGGCTTTCGTTGTGGCTGATGAGATTCAAGAACAAAATGGCAATGTTGATGTTTCTTCTTCGACGAGGAGAACGAGCAAAGTGTGTCGATGTAGCAAGGTTGAGGTGAGAGAAGATTTTTAAGTACCATGTTAATCGTGTAAATACGAAAAAATAAGTAAGGGCAACAAAGTCATTTGTAAGGCCGAAACACTAGTGTAAGGGTGAAACCTTGCTCAGGTAAGAGTTTTAAAAACAAATCCAGAAACACTAGTCACTAGTGTTCAAGTGCATGACAAACACCTGTTAAAAATACTTACACTCACATACACTGAAACACTAGTGTTTCGGCCTTGCCAAACATTGCATTGATATTTCTAGCTTTGGGCTTTGCTTGCTGATTTTTTTGTTGTTGTTTGTTTGTTGATTTTTTTGTTTACTTGCTAATTTTTGTAGGTTGTTACTTGCAATTTTTTTTTATTGTTTACTTGTTGATTTTTTTTAGTTGTTTACTTGCTTTTTTTTTTGTTACTTGTTGACTTTTAATGTCGTTTATTTGATGATTTTTTTTATGTTGTTACTTGATGAATTTTTTTAGATTGTTATTTAATGCCTTTTGTTGTAGTTTACTTGTTGATTTTTATTGTTGTTTACTTGATGATTTTTAGGCTGTTACTTTTTTTTAATTGTTTACTTGTTGGTTTTTTAGGTTTTTATTTGCTGAATTTTATCGATAAAATATTTTGTGTGCATAAAACCGAATCTTACGTGTATATTTATGATATTAACATATATTACCTTCAAAACATTTAAAATTTTATCTACACATATAATGTTACTTGTTGACTTTCAGTGTCGTTTATTTGGTGAATTTTTTTATGTTGTTTCTTGTTGAATTTTTTAGGTTGTTATTTGATGCTTTTTGTTGTAGTTTACTTGTTATTTTTTTAGGTTGTCACTTGCTTTTTTTTAGGTTGTTTACTTGCTGATTTTATAGGTTGTTTACTTGTTGACTTTTGTTGTTTGTTTATTTGATGATTTTTTTTATGTTGTTACTTGCTGAATTTTTAGTAGGTTGTTTACTTGTTAATATTTTTAAATTTTTACTTGTTTTTATTATTTACTTATTGGTTTTTTAGGTTGTTATTTGCTAAATTTTATCGATAAAATATTTTATGTGCATAAAAGTGAGTCTCAAGTGCATATTTATGATATTAACAGCGGCCGGGTTAGGCCAAGTCAAAAAAGCTTTGATGACTCAAAATTGCATAAACAATTTTTGTAGGACAATATTTAATTATTAACTATACACACAAAAATCACTTAAAATACTAAGAGGTACATGTGAATTGTCTAGCCATAACATTTTATTCAATACATTAGTTCACGATTCTTCACGTTTCTCATCGTAGGGACACATTCCCAGCTCAATACATTAAGGGCTCGTTTGGAAGCGCTAAAGATCATTTCCGGTAATGAAATAATCTTATATCTATTAAAGCAGAAATAATTTTAGCCACGTGCCGTCGCCAGGTTTAACGCAACTCCCAAAATATTTTTTTAAAAAGTGGTTTTTAAGTTCAATTATTATCAAAATATTTTTAAAAAGTGATTTTTAAATCCAATTATTTTCAAAAATTATATCATTAAAAAAATATAAATAAAATTTATTTTTTTGTTATTTAAATTTTTTATATTTATTCTACTATCTTATTACACATTTACAAATATATAGAAATTATTTTTATTAGTAATATATAAAAAAAACACCCGTGCAGGGCACAGGTAATACACTAATTCCAAATTAATCAAAAACTATGTTTGTTTAGAGTTTTTCTAACACATAAAATAATCCCATCATATCCCTTTTCTTTTCTTCTCCTTATTCGATTGTATTCCGTTTCCATTTCACCATTCTAACCAAGCGGACACTAAAGAGTTTAATTATACAAATGGTAGATAAGATAATAATGCCGTTACGAATACTAACCAAAGATCGATGAACATTGACGTGTTTGATCATCTCAACCGATCGAGCCATTCATCAATGTTAATCACCTAACTCACTCAATTATCTTCATTTACACCTTCAACCGCACCGAATACATCATCCAAGGCATTGTTTGATCGAGAGTAAACATTATTTTACCAAAACGCGTCAAAAAACGAGGTCCACTATTTCAAAGTGGAAAGATTGATGGTGTCGTTGACTTTAAGGGGAAATGAAATGTTTTAATTAGGGTTCGTATTTACTATCTTAGTGAGAAGTCAACGGGTGACGGTTGGGCCAAAAAACTATGAAGCTGCACTGCACTCATCAGATTCATATGATAAAAAAAAAAACCCCCCATGGATTCTTAACCTTGCTCACGTCAAAACTACCCTTCAATTCCACTTATTACGACTCTCATTTTTAGTGCACCTCGTCGAAAGTCAACTCACTATGTGTCAGATATTCATTACTTCGACCTTATGTACATTTTCTTGATGTCTACGTCTCTATCTTAGCAACCTTACTACCGTGTCATTTTTATATAATACGATCTTAAGTATGCCATGCAGCCACATATATTAATCATGATACGTGAACTTCTACATATAGTCTATGCATCTTATATTAGTGAAGTATTAATTTCTTGTGTGGATAAACAATGTACCTTAAGAACGGCTAACCTAATTAAATGGAACAATTATCACCCATAATATCTTATGGGTGATAAGCTCAATAACCAAGACACATCTAACGTTAGATATCTTATACACAAACTTAAAACTTAGATTACATATTGATTAATAATAAAACTAATAAACCGACCATACATTGTTGAAGTCGATTGCACTGAAGAGCAAGGGTTGTATTCATACAAGTATACATTGGGTCAAAACCCAATACATAAGGTTCAGGGAGATGTCGTCCTAAAACCAACTAACAATAAGAGAAATATATAGTTCATTGACGTTACATACTAGGCTCGGATTCTGGGTTGAAGGGTCGAGTAGAGGCTAATCGCTCTAGTATCATGTTAAAGTCTATTGAACTATAAACCGGTGATAGTAATACATAAGCTTAGTGAGTTCCATTGCAAAAAAACAATTGACAATAGAAAAATTAGTTTATCGACTTTGTATACAAGATTTGGGTTCTCCCATAGATTAAACCAAACCGACCGGCTTAGCGTAAAGACTTCAGAAATATGTTTCCTCGTTATAAAGCTTGGTGGGCTATTGAAACATAACAATATGACGTATATGATAGAGCAAAATTGTATTCACAAAAAAAATAAAGAGCAATATCGAATTAATTTTGGGTGTACGTATTGAAGTGTCACAAACACTGCAATTAAGACCGATTTGTGTTGTCTATACTTGATGGTGATTCGTGGATCCATGATCAACTACAAACTTTGAGCTTAATAGTTTGGTAGATGGTTACATCAAGCTACTCATAATTATACACTAATAATTTCGGCTAATATAAGGTAATTAATATTTGTGCGTCTTTTTCTTCATTTGGGGTCCTATTCAGATGACGTGGTTGCAAATTTATTCCCCTTCTAATTGGTTAGGCTTATTTTCTAATTCTTTTTGGTTATACATCTTATAGGAATAATTAATTAATAGCTACCAAAGTTGTTCATTTATCAATAATGAGCCGCTAAGGAGTTGTTAGGGCTATTTATTATATTTTTTTCTAACATAAAAGTCAATGATACATAAGTATTCAACATAAGCATTTATTCAAGATTACAAACATAAACCCCCAGATTTATTAACATTTAAGTGTTGCTTAATTTTTTATAACTTAAAGAAAAGAGTGAATTTGAAACAAGAAGAGAAGTGAAAACAAAAATGTAAGGAAATAATACGAAGTACAAACTACTGTGATTATGACTCCTATTTGATGGTGTTTAACTATTTCTCTCCAACTACATTCATTCAATTCATAATGGGGTTAGCTCTGTGCCAATAAGTGAGTAGAGAATAGTATCATCACGCTCGTAGTATTTGAGCTTTTGAGGTGCCATTGGACATTTCATGTCCAAAAAATTATGTTTGACATGATAGGGTTCATCATTTCAACTATGGGTTAGAGAAAATGGTATACGATGCTAAGGCTATCATATAAGACGAGTTATTTGGACTCGAGTCGAACTCGTTCACTTTCTAAACGAGTCGAGTATGAACCCATTTTAAAGCTCGTCAAATTTTAGATTATGAGTTTGAGCATGTCAAATGCTCGATCAGCTCGTTCGAATAATACTCAGCTTTTTTTTTATAAACGGGATTAGCTTGAGCGTGTGCCAATTTTACAAAGGATTAGCTTGAGCATGACAATGTTGGGCTTGTATATCACAACATTATATTCATCGTTTTTTTTTTTTTTTGGTAGACATTATATTCATCGTTGTCACTCCCACCTTAAACAAGCCGTTAGTCTCTTTGTATGACACCAAAGTTAGATTAACAGACACAATGGTAAATAATAGACGATGAGATCTGAATACGGGTTTGATCCATGTCCTAGGTTAGAGTGGTCCAGGACATTCCTTGCATTGTATGTCCGTGAAATCGGATAAACCCCGTTTGAATGGAGCTGAAAGCGGAGTGTCATGGAGCGGTCGGTAGATGAGCATAACTTGTGTTCACCTCTTGGTAAGTAAACAGTTATAAACGGGTGACGCCATGGGACCACTTGACTTGGATGTATTTTCCATTGCATCTCATGAGGTTCATATCATAGTAAATGCAAGCCCAGGAAGGAAACTCTGCTATGCAGTTTCAAGTGTTAAACGCTCTACTACTACTACTAATAATAATAATAATAATAATAATGCTTCCTTCGGTGGTGGGTAGGCTGCAACTCTTTGTCATGCCAAAAGTATGTGGCGTTGGTTGTAAGCGGTCATTAAATGATGGCTTCTTGCAACATCCACATCGTTCACAACATGTCAACCTCTTTGCCACAGCCTCAAAAGGTGAGACCTATACCATAATTCAGCAACTACTTTATTGTACAATATATGTACAGGACGTGTTTTGGGCCATTCTTTTAACCCCAATTGATTTTGGGTTTGCCTTCTTGGGCCGATAATGATTCAATTGGCCCAATAATTTTGCGATCTTCAATTACAAAGGCCAACAAAACAACAATCTCAATTCCCAACGCCACTCCATAAGGAGGCTCGATCAACATGATAAAGCTGAAGCTTATATAAATGTTTAAGTAAAATTTTTTTATAGGATTATATTTGTAAGTATCATTCAATGTGCTAACATGATATATGTAAAATTATATTTCAAAAAATCTACTTAAATCTTGAGATATTGAAGCAAAATGTAATAAAGATGAAGAATGGGAAATGCAAATGTCCTTCATACCTCAAAAGGGTATAATTATTGAAAGCTCAAAAATTTACTGCTACCATGATATATGTACAGGTTCGACAGCCTAACCTTACATATATAGCTACTTTTCTTCTACTCTACACTAAGTAACTACAGATAACTATATATATATTAATGCTCTAAACTCCTCACCCGCTTCCAATACTCTTTCTTCCAATGCACTTCCTCCGCCACTGAACAAAATTCTGCCTTTGTGTACATATGGTTAACTATCAATGCAATAGGATCACCAGAATGCTGAAAACTGAACCCCTAAAATACTTGCTATGCATTTTGTTTATGCACTATCAGTTTCAAGAACCTTACCGGATTGCAGTATCCGATGCTGTTGAACTCTGCTTTAGGTAGCACTAGGCTGAGCCACGGGAAAGAAGGACCAGTTTTTGCCCGCCTGCTCTCCTTCCTCGCCTGAGACTGTGTCATTGGTCCACCAGTTGGGACCAAGACATGGCTTATGAGATTCTCCCTTCCCGGTGTTGTCAAAAATGAACTCTTTGATAGAGCCCAGGCTCGCAGAGCGCTGCCTTTGTGATCGTTGTCCCTCTTCCACTTCTGCTGCAGCTTGAGGTTTCTCCATTGCATCCTCCTGAAATTTTTCATCACCGATCATAGAAAGACTCTTCTCTTTATCTCCATCTCTGATGGCAACCGCCTGTAACACTTTAGGTAAAACTGTGGATCCCTTCTTAACACATCTGACAACATCCTCTGTATTCAACTCAAAGGACACTCGCTGACTAATCACACCCTCTTGGTCCTGATGCTCATTGGTTGTAACTGGAAAGGGTGAAACTGTAGTATTTTTGTGATCAAAAAGGAATCCATCATGCGTTTTAGGTAGGCTACCATCAGGGGTCAATGAACCAGAATCACGACCTGATCCCCAGTCAGAGGTAGGAAACTGGAGGTTTAGGAGCCTGGGAGAAACTCCAAATCGAACATCAGGGTAGTAGTATCCACCAGCAAAAAGATCCTGGTCTGGAAGGGGTGATGACGTGCCTGATCCAGAGATAACCGAGCTAGGGGAGATAAGCTGGCCAGCTGGGCTTCCAGGATAAAACTGGTAAGGTTGGTAGTCATACTGAGCTTGCATGAACATCTGGCCAAAACCACCATGAGGACTTGGATCTAAAAACTGAGCAAACGGCACTTCAGGAGAGGAAGGTGTGGTCATCTGAACAGATTCAGGAGGGGTAAAAGGAGCAGTTGAAGGCTCAGTAGTATACGTTGAGAAGGTAGGAGGAGAGACTAGTTGGGTTTCATGGGCATAAGGTCCAATTGCGAAAATAGAACGGGGTCCGTCTGGTGAGTACATATTAGCAGCAATTGAGGTGAAAGACAAGCCGGCTGGAGATTGTGCAGCAGATGGCGGTTCCGAGGGAGCAAAAGATGCAGGGGAAGAAGGGGGAGCAGCGAAAGGTAAAGAAATAGGAGGTGGAGGGACCATATCTCGAGCAGAAGGAGCCTCGGTCATTCTGGACGTTGGCTCAGGAACAAGGACTGCACGCCCAATGCGCTTCTTTTCCTTCTGATGTCCAAAACACCAATATGCACTCAAACAGCCACTCCATCTCCTTTTCTGCATTTAATCAGCAACCATAAAAACAAGATTCAGCTTTGCAACATACCAATAAACAAATCAATCCTTAATATATGATAAGAAACCAAACTATTTATGAATCTTGCATATTGCTTCGGAAGCAACCAAACCATATTTGAATATTAGTACAAAGTTCAAAATTCCAATCAGAAGAATAAATCTGCATATTGTCATTGGGGAGTAGAAATGAGTTCATGCAACAAATAGAAACCGGAACCTCAGAGATTCGCCATTTGGAACATCAGAAAGGCTACCTGACAAATCTATACATTATGGGTTACCACAGCTTACGTCACCTTAATCCTGAAAAGATCGAGGTAAACGAAAAAACAGCAACATACGTACGATAGGATATCTGCAACGGTAATCAACAGCAAACTACTAATTGACAAAGACTAGGTAGGGCTGATTAAAGTAAAAGATAATATGTTCCCGTATCAGACAGTTTTTTCTTCCCTATCATATACCCGTTAAAAAACGGAAGCAATTAATAAGAACTAGTACCAGTAGGCGACAAAGCGGAACTAAAACTTTAACAGGCATGGGAGTAGGTTAAACAGACAAGGAGTAAATGAAGAATTAATATACATAAAACTAAGACGTCGGCAACGGTAATCAACAGCAAGCTACTAAACGACAAAAACTTGGTACGGACGTACGGTTAAAGTAGAAGAGAAAATGTTATCACATCACACAGTTTCCTCTTTCCCAATCATTTATCAAATTAAAGAACATAAGCAATTAATAAGAACTAGTACCAGTAGGCGACAAAAATGGAACTACAATTCCAATAGGAATGGGAGTAGGTTAAACATTGGAGTCACAGCTGACAACACTCCTTAAATTTCACCATAACAAGGATGTTCATTAATTAGGAGGAAGAAAAGAGTACTTCAGAGCCGATTTACTTAAACTAGCACTCATAAACACATAAATTGTAGTCCGTAAACAGAACGATCATTGGATTTAATCATCACTCCTTAAATCAGCACTCGACGACAAAACAGAAAGTGGCTTCAGTTTTGAGACATAACAAATGCTAGGGATTATACTTGAATACTCAAAATGACAGCCTGAACATTTACCAGAAACAAAGCCCTCATGATCATTGGATTTAATCATCCCAGATATTCAATCCTTATACTTCAGACATTACTAGTTGAAAGATTACATATGCTAGGAATAATACTTGAATATTCATGCAAAAGATGATGAACTCTTAACAGTGTTTACTTTAACAACTCCAAGTAATCATAGCAACAAAAGTGTAACTTCAAATTTTGAGATCCTCGATAACTTCTGTAAGTAAAAAATACCCAGTATCTTTCAAGAACTGAGAATTATACTTCTTCTCATTTCACATACAGAAAGTTTATGGCAACCAAGGAGCATCACAAAAAAAACAAGCTTCACATATACAAATATCTACAACGAAAAATTGACCAAGAATAAGCAGGACAACAATTATCATCAAAGATTCAGCCTTCACATAACAGCTAATTTTAAGACTACACAGAAGACTACAATACACAAATTCACTCTCCTCAATGTAATAAACTTCACACTTTAGGGATGTTAAATCAATATCACAATTCACAATGAAGCAAAACCAACAGAGCGAGCGTCACCGTATATGAACTACAAATCACAAAGAACTTGTAAGAATTCACAAAACTTTGAAGGAAATTTCAGGTAAACCGTCAAACAACGAATTATTTCTCCGAAACTCAAATCAAGCAACACCAACAAAAAGCCAAACACTCAAAATCTTAGACCAATTCAAAGCTTATAGAAAGTTCTTATTATAGAATGAAGAGAATACGAATCGATTATATCACCTGATAAGTAGTCGGAGGCGCACGAGCTTCAGCTAGAGCGATCGCGTTAGCGGCGGCGTTTACGGTCTCTAAAACGTTATTCGAATTCATCATATCCCCATTCACACGTCTCATGTTTCCTTCTTCTAAAATTCACATGTAACAGCAAAACCGAAAACAAATAAAACCTAATTTCAGCCAAAAAATAGCTTCCAAAATCTGATCGAAATTTGTCCGAAACACACGAAAAAAACTTGAAACACGAACTAGAATTCAAGCGCTCGACAACACAGATTTACTAAAAGAAGAAGAGATTTGCAAAGCAGAAGAGAAACAAGAAGGAGAAATCTATGGCTGATTTGGTGAGAAAGCTAGACAAGAACATCAGAAATCCCTCTCTTGAGCGAGCCTCTGCTCTCTCTCTCTCTTCCTTCTCTTGTGTGAGTAATCCCCACTTGGTTTGGGGTCAAACACGGCAATGACTTTATATATTTATTTTAAAATGTAATTAATTAATTAATTAGCACAAAACCACAGCTTAAAGTATGTACGGACTCCATTATCTAAATACCCTCCTTTTCTTCTAATATTTTCAGTTAGTACCTTGTTTGGTAAGCGTGTAGTTAATTGATCACTTAGGGGTAAATCGGTCAATGAGCATATGGGCCCCAGAAAATAATAAAAAACTTCTGAGAGTAGCATAGAGATTAATAATATTAGTGACATAATTAGAAAAGAATAAAGCGTGGGGTTAATCCAGATTACCGAGAAATCTTTATAATTAAGTGTGAAGGGGTGCCGCACGTGTGCCCATCCGTTTATCCCATGGACTTTGTAATGACGTGGCCTGAAATTCGGCACCTACGGGGGCCCCACTGGGTCCAATTTCTCGAGGTCAGGCAATTTGCTTCTACTACTTTTTCTTCTATTTTTCCTTTTCTACAGAAGAAAATTCCTTCCTTCTCTTGTTTTAGGATATGTTTGGTTGAAAACATTAAACATTCAACAAATGTATTCTCATTTTGGTAAATTTACGCTACAATTATAATTTATATTATAAAGACATAATTATAATAATAAATAAATTCATTTCTGTAAGTTACAATTATAATTAAATTTTGTATTTCTAATTCTTCGAGTTTTACCCTTTTGTAACCAAACGCCCCTTAAACCCTTTTCCCACTTTTAAAGTTGATTTCGAGGAAAGTGTTCATTATCCAAATATCTTCATTACGTACAACGCTGCAAACAGATTTTTTTTTAAAAAAAAAAGGAAAATAAAATAATATAAAATACATTCAGCTTTGTTTCTGACTCTTTTACAGAAATTTCCCCAAAAACTACTTTTATTTAGGGATGGGCATAAAACCCCAAACTGAAAAATGGAATAAAAAGATCATCAAACAGACTCAATTTTTGGTCGATTCCTTCCTGACAAAACTGGAAATAATATATAAGAAAAAAATTCCAGTAAAAACTAAAATTAAATTTATAAAAAAAAAATATTGTGTTTTTAATGTAAGAAACATGTTGCATTTTTATTATTTTTTTTTTTGAGGAAAATCCAAAATAGGTCTATGGATATTATTTTTAAATCCAAATTCATAAAAGTATAATATATTGATCTCATATAGTAAAAATTTTCATCACTAAGTTGTCTAAAATCAAAACTATTAATAAAAAAAAACTGGCAATTTAAATCTCTTAATCAAGTACTAATCTTTTTTTATCGATCTACTTGGATAATTAATCTGAACAAATAACACGATTAATAATATAATTAAAACTTAAACAAACTGATCTTCAAGAATCGAAGCCGGTTTAATGATTTGTACAGCCGAACCAATTTTGTTAGCCTCTTTTTACACAATATCTGTCTATCTTTTCCAACGGCCAACGCATGTATTTCATTTTCTCGGGTGACAAAATACGTTGTAATTTATTTCATGTTTATCTCCTAAATTGAAAAGTTTGTGAGAAAAAAAAAAACAAGATAAGTTTAAGAGGAAGAAAAAGGGGAAATAAAGAAATAAAGAAATAAAAGTAACTTTTGATTGAGTTGCGTCATTTTTCTTTTTCGAAAAGACTTAGCATGCCGTGTTTCTTTTTTTTCTTTGAACTGGAGTCTAATTACATGTTAGATTGTGTCATAATATTTTAGATGATCGAAATTTTTATAAATATAGTAAACTACAACGAGTTATACAGTGGCACAAAACATATATATGAATAATTAAAATAAAAATCTGAGTTAAAAAAAAAAACTAAAATATTTGTCGTGTATATTCCTTCACTGAATGACAAGTTACATGGGTTAATATAAGCATTTTTCTCTAAGGGTGATCATAAGCCACATGTATAACTGATACAGTGATAGCTACAATTGTCAAATAATACTATTCCTATATGGGCTGGGTGTATACAATTGTTGGGCTGAGATGTAACATGAACGGGTTTACTAAGTTGAACTCGATGGACCGTAGTATAGGTGGTTGAACTGGATGGACTGTAATATAGGCGGTTTCAAGATTATTACAGTATGTGGTGATATAACTTGAATTGGTCTTTTATCTTTTATTTGAGTTATTTTTGTTTGACACAATCTTATAATTGACTAATTGACGTTCAAGTATAAACCTTTCAAGTATAAATATGTCAGTGTAAACCTGTCCAAGTATGAACCTAGGATTTTGTTCACATATATATATATAGAGAGAGAGTTAGGATCAAGTGAAAACTTATATTACGGTAAAAAATAAGAACATCTACAAATGGTTAGATCAAAAAATGGATGGCTGAGATTTATCATTCGATGTAGGTAGTTTTCAATTGGTATTTAATACACACTCGTGCATATGATAACAAAAATATATGGTATTTGAAATTATGGAAATGAAATATTATTCTCGAAGGTGCACGATTCCTTTATTTGATTGTTTGAGATATCCGAGTCTCGTGTCGTCGGAAATTTATTATTCGTTCATTCAACCGCCACTATTTTTAATATCGAAGACAAATATATATGTTGTGCACGTGTGTATGTATATTTGACATTGTGTGTTTAATGTTTCGAGGAAGTGCATGCAATCGTGCTTGTCTTGTGTTTAAAATTAGAAATGGGTTTTTGTTTAGTCGTGCTAATTTGAAGTTTAGTCGTGATTATATTGTTTAAGAATAGAAATAGGTTTTTGTTTAGTCGTGCTAATTGAGGTTTTGTATTGTTTGAGGAAGTGCATGTAGTCATGTATGCATCACACGTGCATCAAAATGCATATAAAGATATAGTGCACGACTGAGCATCAACGTTCTTGTACGTATCCTTGAACTCTTCATGCATCCCGTGTAATGCACGACTCCATCAATCGGAAAAGCACGAGCGGATACACGTCTAATGTACAATTGGGTCATGACTAAGTAATGCATCAGTACACGTGTAATGCACGAGTACAACAATTTTTTAAAAGTAAAGTTGAATAAATTCATGCATAACTAGAAAAATTCGGTACACGTACATTAACTTTTATCCTTGGCGGTTGTAAATTTTGAGGATGACGACATTAACTTTTATCCTTGGCGGTTGTAAATTTTGAGGATGACGCCGACACGAGTGTTATATGGTTAATTAATATGTTAAACGCGTCATTTAATTATTGTAGTAAATAATTACAAGATTTATAAGGTAATCGCATATTACTATCCTTACATAAAGATCGGTGTAATTAATGTACACATATAAAACTGAATCATCAACGTCGATTTAATTTAATCGTGTGACCGAAGTTTGTTCTTATTTCTCACCGTAAGTTTGGTTCTTACCTGATCCTAACCCTATATATATATATATATATATATATATATATATATATATATATATATATATATATTAAATTTAAATTGTATATCGTTGTATGTAGTGTCATCGAACGAAATTATCATATTTACATTGTTTCTTGTTGAATCATTAACAGTTATTCGGTTGATCGAAAAGAATAAGAACAAACAACCTAAAAGGAGAATATGAGGCGTAGAGAATATGGATAGACGTACCTAAGATCCGCCTTAAAAATTAAAAATTACATCACAAATAGGAAATACGAAATAACACGAACAAATTAAAATCAAGAACCGCCTCTTTGTTGTGCTTGCCTCCATGATTGCGTGACTAAGGGGACAAGTCTGCGAGAATGGAACATATTAAACAATTCTTGGAATTCTTCCCTTGTAGGTAGATATCCACGGCTTTGGATTTGTTTCACCCTACCTCCAATTTGTAAGTGTCGTTGGACATGACTTGAGGCGAAATACGTCGTTTGTAGATCCTCGAGAATCCAAGACAACTTCAGGACATATCGGTGATAATTTTTGACGTATTAAAGCATATATCTCTCTTCATCTTGCCATGGAACTACCATGAATAACGCATCACACAATTGAATGGATATTGCATCAATTCGGATGTTTTACGTGTGTTATATAGAGTCAAAATCCAAGTTGTAGTGTCGGGTATTTCGGCTTCTCTACAAACGCAATGGGCGGATGAGTTCCACGAGAATGTGTTAAACTTGGCCGAATTGATGGGCGACCATGTCTGGATGATATGGCTCGATGAACGGACCTAGCTGGATTGTAACCCTATACATAGATACTTGCTCTAGTACAATTATGTCATAGGGGAACCATACGACCTCTCTCGCATCCAAACCCTCAATTTGCACCCTATAACGACACAAACGGTCCTTTGAAACCACAATGTCATGTCCGCCTTGAAGTGGTCCCTAAAGGGTAGGTCTTGACCCAACGACACTCCCTGAGCTCTTGCTTTGAAACACAAGGAAAATACAAAGAAATCCAATGTTGTATACGGATGTATAACATTGTATGATTAAATATACTCCATACCGAGAAGTCTCGCCCAAGTGTCAGTATAGGTACGCAAGAGTGAGCATCCCTAATGTCGTCTCTCTTGTCCTATTGTGGTCGTGAACAAGGTCCAAGTAGTGTGTCCGGACCTTATTACCAGACTTGTCCTAAAATATTGCGATGCCTAACATAGCCAAGCGGAAGCGATTGCATTGGGGTTACCATTGTTGTTCATGAGAAAATCCATGCGTTGTTTGAGTTCCGCCATCACAAATCCGCCCTTCAGAAGGATCAAATGCCAATCGTCGTCGTCCCAGAAGCCAAATAAGTTGGACGCGCGTTGTTGGATCTCAAACTCCAATGGGATGATAGGCATGTCGTTATTGTCAATTGAAAAACCGGTGATTTGATAAACGTCATGAACGGTATCATCATTTCACCGAAGGGGAGGTGGAACATGTTGGTATT
Source organism: Fagopyrum tataricum (assembly GCA_002319775.1). Taxonomy (NCBI): domain Eukaryota; kingdom Viridiplantae; phylum Streptophyta; class Magnoliopsida; order Caryophyllales; family Polygonaceae; genus Fagopyrum; species Fagopyrum tataricum. The sequence goes on along the minus strand of CM008281.1, from coordinate 13,127,468 downwards.
TGGTTGTCATCTCTCTACAAGCGCATTCATGAGTGTGTGATCAACGTTTGTAAGATGAACCGATAACATCCTTTGTAACCCGGATGCGACCACCAAACTCCTCCATGGTATTTGTGGATGCGTGTTACAGTAAATGGCCAAAAGTTCACGCATACATGTATCACGTCGACGCACTCTACATTCTACGACATAGTTTGGTCAAATAACAAATACTTAGTTATTTTTAAAAGCAATTGTGAACGTCTTTTTTGTGCTTGTAATGCCGACGATCTCCAATAATGGCATATTGTTCTACAAGTAAAACAAAAGAATTAAGTTAAAGTTATGTACGAGAAGATGTTTGAGTTTATGGAACAAAGTCAAAACAAGCCTTCATACTTACTTATTGCTCTTATATGTCGAGTCCATCACAATAACATAGGGAAACATGTTGAGAAATCAATCACCTCATCCGAGTCCGTACTTCTCCTTGCATTCACGTAATATTTGCGTTCCGTCAATGTATGAAGTGCTTGTTATAATGACCCTCTTCCTTTGGCTTGTTCCATTCTAATCTTCAAACCGGTATTGTAAACTTGTCGGATGGTGGTGACATTGTCGGGATCCTCTAATTGCACGGATTTTAAAATCATCATCGGTTTTAACCCGACACTCAATTTACGCTCCAGCTTTTTGGCCTGTGTTGGAGTCAAACATCTTGCATATGCATGACCTCTTAGCATATACAAAATTACGTGGTTGTGAACTTCACATACAACCCCCAATGATCATTTGCCTTTTTCATGTTGTGCCCCCTCAACTTGAAACTTGCACATACACTTCTTCGGATTCTTCTTCCGACTAGAACTTGGAACATAATCGGAATCAACATCTTTCACCTTTCTAACTTCTCTGTATCTATCACATGACAATTGTAAGATACGAAACCCCCGTCTATAAAACCATGATTTTTTTATGACCAACATAAAATTCATTGAGTTGGCCACATACCGAGCCCAACCAAATAAGTTTTCTTTATCCGAAAAATATCCATGGAGCTCAAACTTAGACAAAAAATTCGGTACCAATTGCACATGAATATTCCCTAAGATCAAATTTAAAATAAAATAAAGTTAAATAAAGTGTAAGTTCGACAATTTCGGTTATCTACACCAATTTCGGTTATCTTGCCTCCGCTTTTAAACAAACCAGATGTCTGACCATCCCTACCTACACCACTTTCATTCACCTTTTGGTGTAGTTCCCTTGTATGAAGGGCATACTTGACATCTTCTAGAGTAATAGTATCTTTTCCAATAACAAATGACCGAACAAAGTTTTCATATAATAACGGAAAAGATACCAACAAAATCAACGCAATATCCTCGTCCTCAATCTTAACATCAATCTTACACAAATCTACAAGAATTGTGTTCAACTAATCTAAGTGCTCACGAAGTTGCATACCTTCCCGCATTCGCAGGCTGAACAAACGTTGCTTTAGAAGAAACTTGTTGGTGAGAGACTTCGTCATGTAAAGACTCTTCAACTTCAACCACAATTTGGTTACGGTATCCTAATCCGAAGCCTCACATAAGACATCATATGCGAGACACATCATGATGGTTGAATGCGCTTTATCCTCCTTAGTGGACATCTCATCAACATCGCCCTTTTTCTTATCGGATTCCTTCTTTGACAGTGGCCCCTAAAAGCCATGTTGTTTCAACAACGCTTGCATCTTGATTTGCCACAGATTGAAAGAAAACATATTTCTCCCAAATTAAAGAATAAACCAAAGAACTCAAAGCTCTGATATCAGTTTGTTGTGAAGAATCACTCAGAAAGAACATAATTCAACAAACAGGAAAGATAACACATATTTATAGTGGTTCGCTCAATAAAGGCTACCTCCACTTTCCATAAAGATTTTAGTAAAGAGTTTCAGAATATAAATTAGAGGACAAACAAATAATAACTAGGTTTTCAGATTTTTCAAGTTAACAGATGAACAGATTTTCAGATAACCAGATAATAGGAGACTAAGAGAAACCTAAAATATATGTATATATACTATATATATATGGTTATGATTCTGGTAGGAACCTCCCTTAGAGTAGGGAGTATGGAGTCTTAACAACCGTCAGACAAAAGATTGAACGTCTATGATTGAATGACCATAATAAGCTATAATAGGTGTGGTTCATTGGATTGTTCAAATCTCATTAATTAGTATATAATATATTGGTGTTTAAGGAAATAACATATCTTATTTTAGGCTGAACACTCTTTAAATCCGAATAATGTAAATATCGAAACAAACAAAGAATATTTAAAATACGGCCGGCAATGTTTGGTTACGTTCGTTATTTAGTATGTTACATTGTCAGTCGTTAATGCAAGTCGTTAATTAAATATAATGATAAAAAAAACAATGGCTATTTAAAATACGGTCGTTAAGTAAAATATCGGTCGCTAAGTTAGTATGCTTGTTAAATTAGATCTAAAATATAGTTAAGTAAAATAATGGTTGTTACTGTCATAATAATGCTCGTTAAATTAGTCTGATTACGTTCGTTAAATTAGTAGGTTATATTGTCGGTCATTAATGAAGGTTGTTAATTAAACGAAACAAATAATGTGTTTAAAATACGGTCGTTAAGTAAAATATCAGTCATTAAGTTAGCACTCATTAAATTAGATCTAAAATATAGTTAAGTAAAATAATGGTCGTTAATGCCAAAATAATGGTCGTTAAATTATAAAGTTGTATATATGGTCGTTATTTAGGTCGTTAATATAGGTCGTTAATGTCAAAATGCAGGTCGTTAAATTACGTTCGGTAGATTAGTAGGTTAAATTGTCGGTCGTTAATGCAGGCCGTTAATTAAATGAAACAAACAATGACCGTTTAAAATACAGTCGTTAAGTAAATATCGGTCATTAAGTTAGTACGCTCGTTAAATTAGATATGAAAATATAGCTAAGTAAAATAATGGTCGGTACTGTCCAAATAGCGGTCGGTAAATTATAAGTTGTAATTGCGGTCGATATTTAGGACGCTAAATGGGTTACAATGACTATCTAAACAACCGCCGAATTATAATTTCATTTGATTATTATTTTTTAATTTTATTTTGTAATTACGGTCTTTAATTAGGTCTATTATAGGAAATTAAATATCTTAATTCATTACTAACTCAAAATTACCATATATTTAGCTTAATCTTGAACGTCCATATAAATCAATCCAATGGCTGTTAAGAGTCCCTAGTCCCTACTGTAAGAAAAGTTCCTACATGATCCTATCAATATATATCAACGGTTAAGATTAAAAGCTAGTAGTATATACATTGTACATATCCTTGTTTCAACCGTAACACATATTCTTAATTGAAATATCGATTACCGTTCATGTGAGTCGAATAATATACATCGTTACCTAAATTATAAGAACAATAATTATAAATCGAAACGAGCATACACAATAGTTACCCACAAAAGTCATCAGCAACCTCATAGTTTTTCAGCACGTACGACTCATAAGTTCACAACACAAAATAAAGGATAATTTTACAACAATTTCAAAACCGAAGATATAGGAAAAGGTAACTTTTTTATACTCGTGAAAGCATGGGCGGAGCCAAAAGCAAGGGCGGAGCCAGGAAAAAAATGTGGATGAAAAATTTTTGAAATTCAAAACTGATATATATATATATATTGTCGAGATTTTCAGAGGGGCGATGACTCACGTACACGATATCCCAAAACATTTTGTAATCATTTCAAAACCAAAACTTTTCGAAAAGTCATACCCTTTTTCGGGTTCTGTTTATTTATCTATTCGAACTTTAAATTTAATATATATATATATATATATATATATATATATATATATATATATATATATATAAAATTTAAAGTTCGAATAGATAAATAAACAGAACCCGAAAAAGGGTATGACTTTTCGAAAGATTTTGGTTTTGAAATGAGTACAAATGTTTTGGGATATCGTGTACGTGAGCCATCGCCCCTCTGAAGATCTCGACAATATATATATATATATATATATATATATATATATATATATATATATATATATATATATATATATATATATATTGTCGAGATCTTCAGAGGGGCGATGGCTCACGTACACGATATCCCAAAACATTTTGTACTCATTTCAAAACCAAAATCTTTCGAAAAGTCATACCCTTTTTCGGGTTCTGTTTATTTATCTATTCGAACTTTAAATTTTATATATATATATATATATATATATATATATGTATATATATATAACACTAGTGTATTACCCGCACCTTGTGCGGGTTAAGTTTTAAAAGACGTGATAATAAATACCTCTTTTAATATGCATAACATTAGTTTGACACATTTTAAATCCTTACAAAAATACGGAATATTAAAAAAAATATATGATATTTTATATTAATATCAAGGTGCGGGTATTAAAATCGGTAATTAAATAATTGGATTGAACTCTAAATATTCATGCGGATTACTTTTGTTGAGTAAAAGAACTAATGTACACCTATCATGATCTATATTAATCGTCGGTAATTTTAATTATTAAAAAATTACATAGTGTATTATTACGTTAAATACTAATTAATATCAATTATGAATGAGTATAGTTTCATTTTATAATAATTTCATAGTGTTATTAAGTTAAAATAAGATTAATATTATAATATTTTATTACTGAAACGAATTGTCTGTGGAGTAATTATAAACATATAAAAATATATCACATAACAAACATCAATTTTTTAAAAATTGTTGAAGATTATACTACTAACTTTTTGAATGACTAATTCCAAATTTATCTACATCTTAAAATCTCGTAAGTAGTTGGTGGAAAAATGAGTTTAACTGATTAGGAAAAAAAAGCACGTGCTTGAGATTAATTATAAAGATAACTTTTTCGATTTTTTAAATTATTTTTGAAAAAATTAATTTTAATTGTTCAACATATATTGTTGAGATTAAGTTGGTGGTGAAAAAAAATGAGTTTAATTAATTACATTTGATTTTTCCCAAATTTCTACAAAATGTAAATTTAAATTACGTAATTAAAAAATTTAAATTTAAATATAAATATCGTAAATTTAAATCATTTATTTCTTATTCAAATTTAATTTGTTTATAATTTTTTTTTTATTTTAAAACTTTACTTTAACTTGTTGAGGAGATTTTTTTTGTACCATCTTTTTAGAAATTGATTTGAAATAATTTTTCTAAAATTTTAATTTTGTTTAATTAAGAGATATTTTACTGGAATTAAAATTAGTTAAAAAACAAAATCCTATTATAAATTCTTTATTTAAATTACGTATTAAAAAATGTTTAGACTGATGTTAAATCTGGAGGCGACACGTGGCAGTAGGGGCCTGTGAAATTTTCGTTGGCCTGAGAAAAATCCTAGAGACGACACGTGGCAATGGAGGTCTCTGCTTTAATATATATAAGATTAAGCCAAAAATTCTAATTGAACAATAAGATATTTTGCCTTAATAAAACTATCTATGATTGAATTTATATTAATCTTACTAAAAATCACTTATCCGAGTTATTTTTTATTTAAAATAACACAATATTTTGTAATTAAATTTGATAATTATTCTTTGATAAAACTTCAATTTATTAAACTATTTAAACACACTACAAAATCCTATCAATTACTTGAGCGAAAAAAATGTAAATTTGTACGATAAACATAGATTCAAGAATTTATTGATAAAAAACTATAAGTTTGTATAACAAAAAAAAAGCTATCAATTTATTTTCAAGATTTATATGATAAATAAAAATGTATATACTAAACAATAATCGTTCAACACTAAACGGTAAGTAGAGTAGTAGCTTAATAAAAAAAAATGATATATGCACATATATATAAATACTTAAATATAGAAATAATTAAAGCAAGGCCAAAATATTTAAAATCTAAAAACTATTTTTGTACAATAAAATACTATTAGTTAGAGTGGTACTTAGACGTAGGTTTCATAAGTAGTCACCGGTCCTACTTACTTTTTTAGGTGGGGATTGAAAAACTTATATATAGACATGCTAGAAATCATTTCCTTTGGGGTGGACCGAGTTACAAATGAGTTAAAAAAGACTACCATTACTTATGAAAAATATCATTTGGGCTGGAAATTTTTTGTGGGACGGGGTAGACGACGACCCAGATGAGTCCACTCCTGGCTCCGCCCTATGTGCAAGGTGATACACGATTCGTGTTATACATTGACATACATCACAACACTATGATACGAATTCTTGTTTACTTTGTAATTATGTTAATCAATCATGTTAGTCAAGTATAAATTTACAACAAAAATAGGATGAAAAACATTTAGGGGTTAACATGCTCCTGTTCATGCACGTTCATGTTCATGAATATTCATGTTCATACACATTCATGTTCATTATGAACGCAAACAATTAATGTTGGATACAAAGTGTATATTCATGGTAAAGAACACACTATTACGATTACCGATTAATACTATTATATACGCTAAATCTAATTAATAAGACTTGATTGATAAAACTTTGTGATTAATAAGCACACATGACCACTTATATTCATGAACACGAGTATGAACATTTAAACGTAATGAACACGACAAAAGAAATCATAAGACTATCAGTGCTCCTTATGTCAGTGCTCGTTACTAGTGAGAACAATAACTCATATGCCAACTTTGTTATCAATGATCGTTACCAAATGTATATAATAATTTTTTGTGGAAATTTACTACGGCGTTCATATAAAATATTAACTTGTCAAAACGATCGGTATTATTACCTTATTAATTTTGTACATTGATTAGCATTAATCAGATGGATAATATTGGTTATTAAGGAACTGCCAAATTAAGTTATTTTATCCTATTCAACCTGAGACGTTCATCTTTATATTCCACAACTTTATAGATTATGACTCCTTATCGTAAGAATGAGTCTCTCCGGACAATGATCATTTGGTTTCATCTCGGGGTCTATAAGGCTGAACTCATTGGTAGATAAAGGACAATATAGACTCACTCTGTTCTACACGTCGAAGTATGTTCATTACAAAAGGGAATTATGAAAGCACTACAAATAGGAATCACTAATGTATATGTTGAGGTGATAATGTAAGTACTCTCAACCTAATAAATAAAATATAGATATTACCATGAAAAGTTGATATGATTATTTTTGACACATTGATGCTTTTTGTTGGCTTCTTTCAAATTATTTTATCCTACGTTTCAGTGAGGAAAAAAAAAGCACAAGAACGTCTCAGGATGCACCTTACCCATAATGTGTGTTCAATACACTATTAAGAATGCGTGGCAACATACTCTAAATGTTAAAAACTATTTTTCTAGTCATAACATATATATCTTTACATGTTACTAACTAATTTCCAAGTCTTAACATGTTCCAATTTAATTCATAAGTCCTTATTATGAATTTTTTATATATTGTTATTTGCAAATCTTTTTATTCTTGATATTAAAAAAAGTGGACATAAATCTACGGCTAAATATACTAAAAGTAAAAGACCAATCGGAGTTAAAATAATTTTTTCTTCATATTAATATAATGACGAGGTTGAATGAATTTATCACCGCGATCCCTCGATAATAACTTTTTGACAAAAACCGAACAAATGTCCAAATAACAAAGCAAAGAGAAATGATGATGTTTTTTTTTTCTTTTTAAATTTTTAGTAGACGATTTCTACAATATCACGGTGATATTGATTGGTAGGATTACCAACGTTTGAAACAAAAATGTTGAAAATTTAAATCATGTAATGTTCAAATTTATGATGGTTGCCGCACGCACAAAACGTCTACGTTGCCCCATTGATATGCACAAAAAAAATCGCATATGTGCGAATAATGTAAATGAGGAATTTTACCGTGTCAATAGTCACTAAAAACTTCCTGACCTTGTTTACAAACAAAAGCCCCCATCGCGGTTAACCTGGTTCAAGACTTCGAAGGTAAAACCTTCCCAACTATTCGTCTGTATTTCTCTCTGTTTTGATAATATTTTCTTAATTTCTATTATAATTTACAGTTGGTAATTTTAGTATATTATACTTGTTCTTATCAAAATCTAAATTTGATGTTTTAAGCCGATTTGATTCCCAATTTGGCTAGAGGTTTAAGGGGAAATGAATTAAAAGGGTATCAAATGGGGAAGAAGAATCAAGGTTACCCACAATCCCTTTATTATCTCTATTCCCTTAATTTAACAACCCAAATTCATTCTCACCATTTTCTATCTATATATTCTATCTCAAAAGCTTTCGAAATGCACTTGTGCATATAAATTTCATTTTTCATTTCAGTTGGTTTTATACTTCTTATTAATCTTTCTAGAAAGGGTTTGTAGTTATGGCTGGATGGTCAGCTTTGAAAGATGGGTATGATGTGAATTGTGATGAGAATTGCAACGATATGTTGAAATTGGGGTTGGATTATGTGGATGTGGTTTTCAAAGCAGAAGAAAAAGATGATAAGGATGGGATTGAGAAGGTAAGGGGTTTGTTTGATCAGGTTCTTAAGTTTTTGTTAAGGAGGTTTAAGGATAAAAATACAATTTTATTTAGGTTATTCTATTTGGTGAGGAAGAGAGGTGGATACAATTCAGTTTCAGAAGAAAAACTTTGGGGTTTGATTGCAGAATGTATGGATTTTGATTTCAAGTTCTCTGCATCACTCAAACTGATTTACTATAAGTATTTGGATGGGCTAGATCAATGGTTGAATAAGATAAGGAAAGATGGGAGTTTTGTGAAAATAGGTAGTGAGTTTGACAGGAACTTAGAGTTGTTGTCGTTTGAATTAGAGAAAAGGTTTAAAGGATTTTATGTGGAATCTATGGATGATGCTAAGCTAAATAAGATAGATAATCCGGTCATACCTATTGGATGTGAAGAGCTTTATGACGTTGATATAGCGTTTTGTGATGATGATGAAAAAATAAGTAAGGGTGGTGGTAGAAGTACATTGAGGTCTGATGAAGGTTCTTTTGAAGAAAAAGCTAAAAATGTTGAGAAGAAGTGTGATGATATGCAACAAATGTTGAGTTGGTGGCAGGAAGCTGCGAAAAACCCATGTATTGGGCGGAGCGAAAATGATGGAAATGATTCTTTGTCATTAGTCTTCTAGATGCGAGAGCTAATGTTAAAGAGGAAGTATCCTAATTTAAAGGATTTGGGATGTTCACCAAATCAGGTACTCAATCTAATCTCCATTTGAAGTGTTTAACTTTAAATGTCGGGTACACGCATGTATGATCAATTAATATAACCCTGACTTTCAAGGCATGTACACACTCGCCAATAACCTGAAAATGTGAGATAAATTTGCTATAAATTAAAGTCCTTGTAAATATGGTACTCTGAAGGTGCACATTTCTAGTGACAAAATTATGTTTATGATCAAGGTTACTCTAAATGCTGCATATTGTCAAAGGATTAATATGTTTACTTACATTTTTGTCCTCTTGAGTTTTGAGGTCAACTTTTAGCAATCACTAAGTAGTGTACAACCTCAACATTCTTGTGCATACTATCTTCTTTCTTTAGCTTCACCCCTTGTTCCCTTCAAAATGATTTGTAATATTTACACCTGTTCAGTGTTGATAAAAAATCAGAAAATGTATGCTAAGCCTATTCTTTGGAACGGTTATTTCTAAAATTACATGTGCTAATAGGGCCTCATTTAGGGTTTCAGCTTAAAGTATGAATGCGTTTCACATCTCATACTCTCTAGCTTCTTTTATCATGATGTGTTCTATATTGTGATGGCAAAGTGCCAAAACTTAAAAGTCTCCTAAACAATGTTTAAAAAGTTGTGATAGTGTACCTGTTTTGGTTTTGACTCTGATAAAAATAACTTCCTCATTTAAAAAACAATTACATTTCAACTATTTCATTTGAGGTCTTTCGCAAATGGATCATTTCTCGTATTTACTACTCCCTTTGTTTCATACTTTCATTAGTGTCACCTTAGCATTTATGTTTTGTTTCAAAATAGCTGTTGTTATAAACTTTATGGCATCTAATTAATTAAATGTTTGTACGTCCAAAATGCAGAAAAAGAGAAAGTTTGATGCCACCATTTACAGTGATCCGGCTCCCATCCAACCGGAGGCTGTCAGGTTCAGCAAAAGGGTCCCTCTATTGGCAAAAACTCCGAGATGCTCTTGTTGTGTTTCACCCTCAATCAAAGAAAACAGACATTTAAGCCATTGCAAGCTTCCCTGGCCAAAAATTGTTCGTGATGAACCTAAGAAGGCGAAGAAGACGGTTGATCCACCTGTGTCCTCACAACCAAGGAAACCATTAGACGGTCTATCTCCAGATAAACAACATGTCGAAAAGCATGTCAATGTGGGACCTCAATATCAAGCTGAAATTCCTCCTTGGACAGGACAAGTTTCAAACCAAGACTGTGTTCGGGTTGGAGTCAGGGTTTGGCCACCGGAAAACCGGAAACAAAATATTTGCCCAAAAAATCATATGGGAAAGGGTAGATCTGACAAATGTGATTGCCCGTTTCTCGGTTCGGTGGAATGTGTTAGATTTCACACTGCGGAAAATAGCATGGAGCTAAAGCGTGAGCTGGGGCGAGCATTCTACCAATGGAAATTTGATCGTATGGGCGAGGTGGTTTCACTCTCGTGGACCCCACAAGAAGAAGATAAGTTCAAGTCAGTCATGAGTTCTATGACACTATCCGTTGGTAAGTCATATTTTGGCAACAAGACCATCCGGGAATTCGTAGAATATTACTTCAACGTTTTCGTCCTACGCAAGCGATGCTATCAGAACCGGGTGACACCAAATGGCGCTGATAGTGATGATGAGTTATCAGATTTCGGGTCTGTTTGTGGATTGTACGGTCATGCAGCCATCAATGCTTCAGGATCAACCCCTATGATCTGCATCCAAAGCGAGCAGTGTTTTGAAGTAGACAAATTTTGTGAGTAAGTTATACATCCATCTGGGTCAGTTAGTGAAGTTTAGTTTTACTAACAATGTAGGCTCTGCTTCTTTTTTTTGAATTTCTACCTTAGACACAAATGTACTCTTTTCAGGTTAGAGTCTTTACCTTAGACACAATTTCTACCTTAGACACATGTAGGCTTTCGTTCTCTTTCTTCTAGGCATTACAATATAATCATAAGTCATTTATGGTTTTTCGAATGATTGCTCAAAAATGAACGCCCATTATGGTTTATTTGATCTTTTACAGCTTGTTTGCATGTCAATTTTACAACGCACACTATTTACTGTGGTTGGTGTTGCAACTTGCAAACATAAAAAGAATTAAGCAAATTTAAACCAGTTATAAACGGTTTATAACTGCAATTACATTTGGTAAATGTGCTGCTGTATTTTGATGATGCTCCTCCTAGGTAATGTAGAGCTTGTTTGGTTCCTTGTTTGTTCTAGAGGCACAATAGGCTCATCTCAGGATAGTAGTAAGGCTTTATTCGGTATATTTTGAAAATCGATTTGCTAAAATAGTCGGTATTAAAATAACTCAAAGCTTCCAAGTTTTATGATAGACTTGTAATCCCTATTTCTAAATTCATTTCGCCATGAACATCAGTAAACCTGTTGCTTCTCCAATTTTGGATTTAACTCCGTGCTAAACAAACTTGACGCGTCACCAAATTAATTGTATTTTTTTTCCTATTATAGGTGTAGAGTATATCAAACTGAACTGATGTTTTCTTATTTTATTCACTTACGTATGAATATATACCCAATATGAATACAAAACCTACAACAAATAGCTCAGCTATGTTTGATAGGGTTTGTAATGACAAAAGTACCAAAAATAGCCCTTGACAAAGACTTTAATCACCAAACCATAAAAACGGGTACAAACTATCATATGTCAACGAAAGTATCGAACATTACTTTTGACGACTCTTTAACATTGTACACGTTTGAATACAAAACCTACCATAAAAATTATCTAGATTCACACTTTCTTCAACGAGCTGGGTTGAAGAACAAGACGAACCAAAATAAAGTAAAAATAGTGGCTTGTAAAACTAAAATCTATACCTTTCACATGCACTAAACCCTAAAAGAAAAACCTTCGAAGATTCTACAAATTGTTCTCAGTCCTTGAAGAGATTCCTTCTCGGCCATCTCTCTTCCTCAAAATCCGAATCAGATCCGAACAGAATCACCAAAATATCAGTTAGCTCCCTTCTTTTCTTTTCAGTAAAACGACGTTTTAGAAGAGCATTTGAGACGTTTTCGTCTTCACTACTGTATTGCTCCTCTGGACTGATTACATTCCTGAATGCGGGGACGTTTGATGGAGTTATATATGCGAAATGATACTCTTTGGTAATTTTAGCCTGCATTACAATTTGTAACGTCAGATTAATTTGTACTTTTATTACTTTTTATGATATGATGATGAATTTATCAGAATGAGAATTTTACCGCTACGTTAACTGATTTGGACACTTGAAAGACTTGCCTCAGGTCTTCGTGATTGACACCGCAGATTATCTTAATCTGCACAAATTGCAAGGATAATTTATTCAAAAAACATTCTATTAATAACAAAATCAATAAAAATATGCACACAACTCACCATCAGCTCTTGGGGCAAAGATTCCAGTAGAGACAGATCCGTACACACCAGCTCTTCTCCAAGAGCAAGACGCGACTTCTTCGTCAATTTTGAATCGGAATCAAAATCAGAAGGTCCTCAACCGAGAAAGCGCTTCGAACCAAAACCCGTTTCCTGTCCAATGATCTTACAACAAAATGAGCGTTTATCGTATTCAACAATGCCATCCTCTCATATGCTGAATATCTTCCAATCTAAGAGCATAATAACGAAAATTTACCATCAAACACCGCAATCTAATGCGAGCTGGGATATAAAAAAAAAATATTGACAAGACGAAGAGAGCAGTACATACCTTTGATAAACCACATCAAATATTTTGCTTGGAGATCATTATATCCTTGCCGGCTTTATAAATCAGGATGTGAAGAGGTTATAAAGGGAAAGGAAAAAAGTGTCCGTTAATAAATAATTCAAAAATAGAAAGAGAAAAGCGTGTTTGGATGAGGGAAACGTGGGGTTGTGGTTGTAGAGAGAAGACATGACGTCGGTAACATTGTGGAAGTTTCTACAAATATATGGAAAATATCTTGTTTTGTTTTTGGTAAGTTATTTTTTGGTAAGTCGTGGCAGTGCTTGTTCATCACGTTGGTAAGTTTGTTGAAGTTCCTAGAGACATATAAGGAAAGCCTTGGTCTCCAATCCACCGTGGCTCCAGGTACTTGAGTTCATTGGTCCTCTTGAGTTAGTTTATCAATTGTTTCTGGAAGAGAAAAGCGTGTTAGGGTTTAGTGAGTTCATTGTGTTGGGTTAATTAATATTTTTAATTACTTGGACTCAATTAAAATTAGTGGACTAAGTCAGTGGACTACTAAAAGAAAATGGTCCAATTTGTGATTGAAAAAGGGCTGGAACAAGATTGTTCTAGAAAAGGCTGGAGAAAGCTAGGATACTAATTAACGTAGAGTTTTGTAGATTAGTTTAGATTAATCCTAATTAATATCTACTTAGGAATTAGTGTAGGTCGGTGATGGTGGGATGTATATCCACCGACTCTTTGCTAATATATATATATATATATATATATATATATATATATATATATATATATATGTATGTTGTGATCAACGTAATGTATGAATACAAGAGAGTGTATTTCGATCAAAGGCTTACGTATTAAAGTGAGGTTGTTTACAAGTGTGAGTGTGCAACAAATACCCGTTTATAAATACTCGGAGTGAGTCGGGAAACGCGGATTTTCCCCAACACATTGGTCCTCTTCAGTTAGTTTATCAATTGTTTCTGGAAGCTGTTGTGGGAGCAAGTTAGGGTTTGGCACAAGGAACACGCGACCAAGCACTTTAGTGAGTTCATTGCTCTCATGGGAATACTTATAGGGATGGACATGGCCAAAACTCAAGGGGAGACAATGGAGGACCAAGGCTGACTACAGGTTGATGCTCTGCAGTATCTCAGACAAGGTTTTTACTTCCCTGATATTTGTCAACTCATTCTTCTCCATCTTCTGCTGCTCAAATTTACAGGCGCGAGCAACTGTTGGCTATTCTTTGCTTTTGCGTCTAATGTGGGTTAATACAGGGGATTCTCTCATTCAACTTTTTTATGGGACAGCTGGGCTGGAGCAAAACGAGCTGTCTGAATGTACAGAGGACATTTTAAACCTTCAAGATTCAGTTTGAAGAACTTGATAGTTCAAAATAAGCCACCTCCGCAGAATCAGCAGCATCAGTACTAGAATTGCTTCTTGTGAGATCCTGCGTTTTCCCTTTTCTATCTTAAATATTAAATGTTGAACTAATGATGTAATGATGAGTTTGAAGGACGAATTAGTTACTTTTGTCTGTCTTTGTATTCCTAGAGATAGTTTGCACAATTGAGTTTGTTTTACTAGAATTGCTTCTATGAATTTTGCATGTGGTTTGCTGTTATTCTGGTTTTAATTTCAATTTTATGTATTTGTATTCTTTCGGTAAGCAAATAAATTCCTTCATTTCCTTAGGTTAACCATGGTTCGTACTAATCAATTCATCTATTAGAGGAGATTTAGAGATTCACCTCATGTTCTTTGTTTGCAATTTCACTAAGGAACTGATCTATAGAAGCCATGAATGCCGAAGTTTGTATATGCAGACTGTCATCACAGAGGCAAACAACACTGAGTAAGCTATTCTTCAGACTTCCTTTTTCTGAGTTCTTGTAGAATAGCTTCCTATAAAATCTAATACGACTTGCAACCTCTTTAATTTATTCTCTAACCCTAACATCTCTTCATCTTTGTGAGTAATCAAGGGAGAAGCAGATCGAAATAGTATTCTCGCTTTCAGTTCTTCTCTTACGAACCTCCATAATTCTCCTACTTGGGCTATATAATTTTATCGTTTCATAAACAAATTTGCGAGCTTCAACGGTGGTTGTTCTGATTATCAATTTCTTAGCTCTTAGTTGAAATTGAATATACTGCTCAAATTCATGTTTGAGATGAAAAATAATGATTCTTATGTTTTACTCTATTTATCTCCACTTGTACAGAACATCTCCTGAGATCTTGGAACCCTAGACTTATCGTGTTTAGATTCTCCGCTTGTAAGAGAGATCGATGGGTACTTGACAGGTTCTTCCATGTTGATTCCATCCAAGTTGAATTTCCTGTCTGTTTCTGACCATAGCCAAAGCTCTTCACTTCTCTACAGAGGAAGTCGCAAGATAAAAGAAGTTTGTTTCTCTTGTAAGTAATCTATATTTATTTGTTTTCTGGGTTTGAATTGGGTTTTTCAGGATTTTGACATATGGGTTTTGCTAATTTTGAGGTTTTGAATAATGGGTAAATAATTTTGAGGGTTTTGACATAGGCAAAAAATATTAAAATCTAATAAAATCTATTTATAGGGTTTAAAAACCCAATCCGCTTGATTTCAATTGTAGTTGAGATGATCGCATATTATATTAATAACCAAAATTTTAAAAATGTTGTATTTATTATACACAGAGAGCATTACTCAAAAATATGTATAGAAAAGAAAATACACGTTTTATTTATGAATGAAAAGAGCTCATAAATTGGATCTAAAGTTTAATATGAAGATGCCAGAAGATAAAAATAAAGTGAATATAAGGTTTTTATTTGGGTCAGATTTTAAATAAATAATTAAATATAATTTAAATCAACCACTCCAAATATTATAGATCTTATTTGATCACAAAATATAATTAATATAATTAGAAATTATAAAAAAAAAAATTAAAAGTGAAAATAAATAATTTAATTCAAAATAATAATTCAAGACGGATAAAATGAATTTTTGTGTGTAACAAATTGAATTAATTTCTATTATTTTTATTAGTTAACTTTTGGGCAAAAAAAAAAAGCTAAAAAAATAAAATAAAAGATGAAAAAATGACAAAAATAGCCAATTCAAATTGTTTTTAATAAATGTTATTTTATCAAAATATATTATAAGTATAAATGAATAAGATTTGAGGTGGGCCTCCTAACTTTACATATTTTCTTTCTGAAAGGTACTCTACATGTGTTGTCTAAAAAGAAACAATACAATAATGATTTTAAAAAAGGAAATAAAGTTGGGTGAACGTAGAATGTCCTCATTTTTGTGAATGATGTCGAAACTCTTCCGTCATTCCTGAAATGCCCACGACGATCCATATATTATATGTCACTTTCTAATTTCAACAAAGTACACACTCCAATTCGACGAAATTAATATGTCTTCTTCAAGCAAGCGCCGCGAGCTGGATCTGATGAAGCTGTAAATTACTCTCTTCCATCAATCTTCAATTTTTCTTTGCTTTTCTTCATACCCATCTGCGTTAATCATTTTGTTAATCGAATTTAGTTGTTATGAAGCAGGATGATGAGTGATTATAAAGTGGAGATGGTGAATGATGGCGTGCAAGAATTCTATGTCGACTTTCATGGACCCATTCACAGTACTTGATCCAATCATCTCCATCTCCTTTATTTCTATGATTTTTTTTTTTTATATCACTCATCTGCAGAACACACAACTGTTAATCTAACTTTCTTTACAGATCTATAAGTTGATTATTTTTTGGGTTGCATATATGCAGGTCCTTACGAAGGGGGTGTATGGCAGGTTAAGGTGGAGCTTCCAGATGCGTATCCCTACAACTCTCCTTCCATCACCTTTGTCAATAAGATATATCACCCTAATGTACACTCAACGTCAGTTACCTTTCTTCTTTTCAATTTATATATATATCCTCTAAGTTGTGTTGGGTGATGGATGGACGTACAGGTCTGGTGTAGTTTGCTTGGATGTTATCAATCAATCATGGAGCCCAATGTTCGGTATGTAGCGTCCAATTGATCATTAGCTTTTCGTAGCAGCAGATCATATATATATATATAATGGATTCATTTCCTGCAGATTTGGTGAATGTGTTTCAAGTATTTCTTCCGCAGCTTCTTTTATACCCAAATCCTTCAGATCCATTAAATGGAGATGCTGCATCTTTCATGATGCGCGATGAAGCTTCTTATCAACTGCGAGTCAGAGGTAATATATATACATATATACAACTTGAGCAGCTAGCGCATCTCAATCTTTCAGATTCTAATGAGTATTTTAATGCAGAATACTGTGAGAAATACGCCAAACCGGAGGAGATCGAGGAAGAGGTCGAGGAGGATTCAACTGATGACTATTTTACTTCCAGCGACGATGAGATCGCTACGACTTACATCTGATCTTTGATCTTCTTTAATGCTGCTTCTTTAGCAAATGTTTTTTTTATATATATTCATTTTCATCCTCATTCTCATTTTCAAATTGCACAACGACGACGAGAACCCCACACATACCTGGGGAGAACAAAATTATGTTTACAAACAAATGGAAGTAAATCAAGTAATGTTTTTTTTAATTCCATTTCCGGAATAAGAAAAGATTGGCCCAATGATTAATTTTACATAGAAACATAGAACATACATGTAAGCGGAATATAATGAAGTTCCTGATCATGAAGTTCCTAGACCACGTTTCTTCATCATCTCTAGGGATATAGCTCCAGCTAAATTCAGATCGAGCTTGTCTTTTGCTCATAAACACCACCAATTAATAGAGGATGAAGTTGAAACAAGAACGCTTAAACTGAAAGACGGGGTAGAATGATTTTGTTGCTAACTGAAACTGTGAACAAGAGGTCATGGAAGTCACTCAAGTGCAATTATCACTACATTTGATTCCAGCTACTCAATCTTGTATAATGCTCACTTGTACTAGTTATATTATATGTGATAATACTTTGATTTGGCAAGTCGTGGAAAAAGGTTTTGCCAGACCTTTTACCAAGGAGATTTCATTGCAAAATCAATCGAATGGTGTGTGTTTTAGGCTACGTATTATTGTTGCTTGGCTTTTATCATCTTATCTTCTACTGGGTGGCAACCGCGTGCATAAGGGGCAGGGTACGATAGTTGTACGGGATGGATTAAATACTATAGAGCTTAATATTTGCAATTACTGAGCCAAGTATGTGTATATACAATCTACTTTTAACAGCTGGAAGTAGACGTAATGTTTGAATCATGAAAAAATGCAGAGTTATAATTCTATTAAGTGAATTTGTTAAGCGAAGAATGAAGACAAGACTTTACATATGTAGAATAAAAGGACATTCATTGAAACATTGATGATTCATTTTCTAGGATATATGTACACGAAAATTCATCCTTATTCTTATACAACCCTTGCATATATATATATACACAAATGCATAATAACAGGAAAGCAACAACAGTGTTGAAGATCAGATACAGTGCTTGCATATATACATATATAACAACAAAGGAGCCTAACGCATTATTAATGCATGTACGGCTGGATAGTAGGAAAGTGGAGCTTAGCTTAGTACCCTAGCTGGGTAATGTGGAAGGCGTAAGTCTGCATAAATAGTACCCCGTAACAGACCATGGATAACCTCGTATATTCACTCTTCTGGCCAATGAGTTAGAAATTACCTCGTATATTCACTCTTTTGGCCAATGAGTTAGAAATTGCGACTGACAATGCTCAAGCCTAGAATCCGTAACCATTGCGCGTCTATTAAAACGATTGGAACAAACAAAGAAAACCAACTTAATCGAATAAGCAACAACCTACACAACCAAGTAGTATCCAAACACAAATTTACCCCAGCTTACCAACCTGCAAATTCCAAACAAGATCGAGGAAAACTTGGGCTTTAATTTCTTAGAAAATTGTACTTGGTTTTGTTAGTTTACTGACCATCTCAATGAAAAATAAATAGCTTTTAAACACTAATGAAAAATCATCAAGTAAGCCATACTAACAAATAATACCTTGAAATGGAACAATGATTGCAATCCTATTTTTTACATACTTTTCAAAAACGCTAGTATTATAATTATGAAAAAGTACAATAAACTCAAAAAAAATGGTAATAACATCAATATAAGAATGCAAAATTAAGACCATGTACCTTTGGGTTTAAGGACGTGAATCATTTGACCATTATCCGCCCATGGAATGATTGATTACATTGATCTTTGTTCCTCTAACTTAGTGTATACTATACACTCATTTTCATTTACATAGTATAAAACAAGTACCAACACTTAAGTTGTGGAAGTTAGAAGGAAAAAAATATTGGAATAAATCCATTCGATTGCTAACTAAATCATAAGAGGCATGAAAAAATGTTAACTAAATCAAAAGAGAGAACAAATAACCCAACAAACTTTTCTACATATGATCCAGCATTAAGTTAGGAGGTTTACCTGAACAACCCATCCCGAACCAACTGAAGCAATGACAGAAGGAGCAGACCAGGTTCCATCAGATTTACGAGCGACATTTAATCTTGTGCCAACCTTATATGTAAGTAAAGCACCCTCTTAAGCAACATTAAGAATTGCTAGACCCGTAACACCTTGGAGAACTGTATAGATGGTACAGACCTTTCAGATTCACCTTTGCTACTTGTCCATTTTAATTTCATCGTCAGAATTTAGAATTGATCACTTAAATTCAAATGTATTAACTTGTAAACACTGAAAAAGGAGCATTTCTTAGTAGAAGCATACTCATAAATCTAATGTTGGTCTAAAAAGGAGCCTTTTTTGGTAGAAGAACTTTGGATCAAGCAGAGCAACACTTGTTTGACTCTGTACAACCAAGTGTCAGTATAATCATCCTCCTAATATCAACACCATAATTTCTTCACTTGCAAATCGGTGATGCCAATTTTGAACAATTAAACCATAAAAAGGAAGTAAATAATCCGAAAGTAACAAGATTAAAGAATGAAAAATAGAGACTTGGGCTTTAAAAAATCAAATTCAAAGAACCCTAATTATTTGAAAAGGGGAAAGGGAGAGAACTTGGATGTGTTTTTAGTCAAATAAGGGCCTGTTTGGTATTCATATCTAAATATCAAGATATGGATATGAGATATCAAGATATGGGTATGAGATTGATATCTGATATCTTAGGAGAGAAAAAATAGAAGAGGGAGAGCATATTTGATACCACTATTTTTTGGAGGATATCAAAACAATTGAAACTGTGTTTTAGAAGTATATCAATATATCAATTTGATATCCATATACTCTTATACCAAACAAAGATATGAATTTTTTTATGTCGATACCCATATCTGATATATATGGATATCAAACAAGCCCTAAGTGTTCTGCCGTACTTGCTAATTACTCTCTCTCTACCGTTGTTCAGTTGTTGAGTTATCAAGGCCTATTAAATTGCTAAGATATGAATACGACAATGGGTCATAATTCATACAATTCAATGTCTAGATTGTCATTGATATCAGATATTTCAGATCTCATCGGATGAAATTGAATACATATAGAAAAACAAAAACAAGTATGCATTGTCAACATGTCACCGTTAGCATTGAGTAGAAGTGTAAACTCGGTCAAAATAATCGACACACAGTCCAGGCACAAATATGAAATCCAACTAAGAAGCAATGAGGAGCAATTCAAGTAAGGAATTGCAAATTACACAAACCTCCACTTTCATAGCCGAACAAAGTAACCGAAATACATGCTACAGATGAAAATTACCTTATGAGGCATTGGAGCAAGAACCAGACCTGTGCGTCCATCCATCACCCAACAGTCCTACACAACTATATATATATATATACATAGAGTACGTTTGTGTCTAACCTGAAAGGAGTACATTTGTGTCTAAGGTAGAAATTCAGTAAAACTAAAGTTTACTAACTGACCCAGGTCCCAGATGGATGTATAACTTACTCATTTTAGATGCACCAATAGATAACCATTAAGCTATAACGCATATAAACTGTCAACATAGATCTGCAATTTTTTTTAGGTGAAAATAGATCTGCAATTTGATCATAGCGTATAAGATACTACAACTTTAGAAAGATTAGGCCATAAGAAAATAAGCTGATCAAATATTGGGCCAAAGAATTGCAGGTAGCTATATATGTGTGTAAATTTGGAACAAGAGTCTTGGTCAAAATCACAAGTGTAAAGGTAAATGGAATCTCTGCTCTTCAAATACAAACTTAAAATCAAATTAGAAAATAGTGTTGTTTAGGACATGATTACAATTTACCTCAACTTGCTCAAAATTTGAAATTTGTAGAGCATCCAAAATAAATTGTATATCTTGCCCTGTAACAACAAAAGGTTTCAAATTTCATAGATTAGTGCTTCAAATTGGAGACCAAGGCTTTCCATATATGTCTAGGAACTTCAACAAACTTACCAGCGTGATTAATTACAAGCACGGACACCACTTACCAAAAAAAACTTACCAAAAACAAAAGAAGATATTTTCCATATATTTGTAGGAACTTCCACAATCTTACCAACGTCATCTCTTCGCTCTACAACCACAAGCCCATGTTTCCCTCACCCAAACACGCTTTTGAGTTTTGTCTTTCTATTTTTGATTTATTTACTAACAACCACTTTTCCATATATTTGTAGGAACTTCACAGGGTTTTTTCGAATATTTTGCAATCTGAGTATCAACTTTTCCATAGGTATGTTAGGTTTATTTGTCACTTTTCTATGAATTTTTTTTTTGTCTATTTCTGAGATCGTAGACTGTGGTGTTTGATCATTGGACAGGAAACAAGTTTCGGTTCGAAGCGCTTCCTCGGTTGAGAAACCTTCTGATTTTGATTCCGATTCAAAATTGACGAAGAAGCCGCGCCGTGAGCTAGGAGAAGAGCTGGTGTGTACGGACCTGTCCCTATTGAAATCTTTGCCCCAGGAACTGATGGTGAGTTGGTGCATTTTTGTATTGATTTTTTCTTAATAGAATGTTTTTTTTATAATTAATTCCCATTAGAATTTGTGCAGATTAAGATAATCTATGGCATCAATCACAATGACCTTAGGCAAGTCTTTCAAGTGTCCAAATCAGTCAACGTAGTGGTAAAATTTTCATTATGATAATCTCCATAAAAGTAATAAAAGTACAAATTAATATGATAATGATGTTCCAAATTGTAATGCAGGCTAAAATTGCAAAAAAATATCATTTCGCATATACAACTCCATCAAATGTTCCCGCATTCAGGAGTGCAATCAGCCTAGGGGAGCAATACAGTAGTGAAGACGAGAAGGTCTCGAATGCTCTGATAAGACATCGTCGTTTTACTAATAGGAAAAGAAGGGAGCTAGATGATTTTTCGCTGAATCTGTTCGGATCTGATTCGGATTCTGAGGAAGAGAAATGGCCGAAGAGGAAGCTCTTCAGAGCCCGACAACCGTAAGAGCCGTAGTCTTTCGGACCGAGATCGGACCATAGCCGAGATTGGCTTTGGGCCGAGATCGGCCAGCCGCACCCGCGGGCACATGGTGCCAGCCCTGCGGCTTCTCGCCCCTGCGGTCCTGGCTGCCGCCCCTGCAGTTTCCGGCGGCTGTAGCCGGCTTTGTTGACTCCTTTGACCCGTGCTTTACCCTTTACTCTTCTTATTCCTTACCTTAGATGATCAAGGGTTCCTTCTTTATCTTTCTTCCCAGATCTCACGCCTTGCTTGCCTTCTTGCTCCCTTGCCCTTCCTTGATCTTGTTCTTGTTCTCTTTTGGCTTTGGAAGAGTTTTGAGTGTAACTTGTGTTAGTGGTGGATAGATGATGTATGCTGAGCTTGGAAGCCAGCTACTAAGGTGTGTGATCTCTCCTGCAGTCTAGAACTTCCAAGGTGGTAAGTGATCTTGCTTCCTCTCTTTCCTTTCCTTGATTCCATCTCTTTAGCTTAGGTTTAGATGCATGTATAGGTGTGTATTTATGTGGGTTTATGTATGTATATACTTGTATGTAACTTTGGATGAGTGAAGATGTGATTTGATCACGAGAAGAGCCGAAGAGAAGCCGCGGGATAACTTCCTGCGTTGTCGCCGCCCCCGCGGCACCTGTGTCGCAGCGCCCGCGCCGCGCCAGCGTTGCCAGCAGCCCGTGTCACCGCCCCTGCGGCTGAATGCCGCCGCGCCTGCGGTCGCCTGTGTTCCGCCCCTGCGTTTCTCCTTCACGCAGGTGCGTCTTGTCCCGGTTCTACCTAGAGTTAGGTAGATCCTTTCCTTTCCTAGTATGAGCGGTTGTAACCTGCTAGGTACGAGTTTGAGGATAGAACGAGGTTGAGTACGGTATCGTTTATGCCGGTTACGACTTTGAGGTTTACGAGTTGGAATATGATCCTTATGGATCCCTTGGGTCTAGGTGTGACCCCTTTTATGGATATGAGTGTGATATATGTGTTATACCTTGTTTAGGCTGTGTTGATCTCCAGAGCGGAGCCGTTTGAGTTTGAGTCTGAGACTCCCGAGGTTGAGGTAAGTCCATAGGACTTACTTAGTTACTATCCTTATATTGGATGTATGCTTGAGTGGTGTGTGTGTTATATGCTTTATAGCATGTGTTATTATGGTCACCGACCTATGATATATTGACCGCCCATTGTAGTGGCCGTGATAACCTTTCCCTTTCATCCCGTAGTGGAGTCTGGGAGGTTCTCTGTAGTCAGGTCAGATCTGGTATAAAGGAAGGACCCTCACCACTCCCATAGGGTACACGGGAGGTGTGGTGATACTACTCCAACTGGCTAGAGCACTCAGAGGCGGGGATTATATTCCTCGTGTCACATATCTTCATATACATCTATTTATACGATTGAGTGATTTAACTTATTAAAGATAATAAACCGGGTAAATGTGTGATATCATGATGATGTGTTAATATTATTGATGTGTGTTTGTGCTCTACCATCTTCTTATATATGTGTATAGTTAGCTAACGGTTTTATACCGTGTTGTAGATCCTTTGCTGGTTAGGTGAGCTGCAGAGTGATTCAGAGGGGTGATCTGCTGAGGGTTCCGTACACTGGGCGTATTCGTGGGATTTTGGGTTTATCATTATTGTACGGATTTCAGCTTGACTTTGTACTCAACAGTACTCTGTATCATCCTTTTGACATGTGTATAAATATATATATATATATATATATATATCAGTTTTTATGTTTTGTTTTAATCTATTGGTGCCTTGTTGTAAGATTCAGTGAAGTTGTTGTCAGGCTAGGGTCAGGATCCATTGTGAGATCCTAGCCCAGTAGCACTCCGAGTCCTACGGATTTGGGGTGTTACAACAACAATATGTAGAATGATAAGTATTTGTTCGAAGGTTTTTCTTTTAGGGTTTAGTGCATGTAAAAGGTATAGATTTTGGTTTTACAGGCTACCATTTTTACTTCATTTAGGTTTGTCTATTCTTCAACCCGTCTCATCGAAGAAAGTTTGAATCTAGATAGCTATTTTTGTGATAGGTTTTGTATTCAAACGTGTACAACGTTGAAGAGTCGTCACAAGATATTTTGATACTTACGTTGACATACGATAGTTTGCCCCCGTTTTTCTGGTTTGGTTATTAAAGTCCTTGTCAAGAGCTATTTTTGGTACTTTTGTCATGATAGACATCATGGCATGTAAAGTCCTATTGATCATAGCCTGAAATAGTTTCAGCATATCAGAAAACAAGCTCAACGCTTTGATTTTTGGTACTTTTAGTACTTTTGTCATGATGAGCTTTATTTACCTCTACAACAAACAATGAACCAAACAAGCTTTGTTTCCCTTTTTATAGTTCTCCATGAACCAAACAAGCTCAACATTACCTAGGAGGAGCATCATCAAAATACAACAGCACATTTACCATAGGTAATTGCAGTTATAAACTGTTCATAACCGGTTTATAATTGTTTACCTCTTTTTATATTTGCAACATCAACCACATTAAGTAGTGTGTTGCTAGTTGACATGCAAACAATAATGCCAAACAAGCTGTAAAAGATTAAATAAACCATAATGGACATTCACTTTTCAACAATTATTCAAAAAACCATAAATGACTATATTGTAATGCCTAGAAGAAAGAAAACGAAATCCTACACGTGTCTAAGGTAGAAATTGTGTCTAAGGTAAAGACTCTAACATGAAAAGAGTACATTTGTGTCTAAGGTAGAAATTAAAAAAAAAAAAGCGGAGCCTAAATGGTCTGTAAAACTAAACTTTACTAACTGACCCAGATGGATGTATAACTTACTCACAAAATGTGTCTACTTGAAAACACTGCTCGCTTTGGATGCAGATCATAGGGGTTGATCCTGAAGCATTGATGGCTGCATGACCGTACAATCCACAAACAGACCCGAAATCTGATAACTCATCATCACTGTCAGCGGCATTTGGAGTCACCCGGTTTTGGTAGCATCGCTTGCGTACGAGAAAAATGTTGAAGTAATAGTCGACGAATTCCCGTATTGTCTTGTTGCCAAAATATGACTTACCAATGGATAGTGTGACAGAACTCATGACCGACTTGAACTTATCTTCTTCTTGTGGGGTCCACGAGAGTGAAACCACCTCACCCATACGATCAAATTTCCATGTGTAGAATGCTCGTCCCAGCTCACGCTTTAGCTCCATACTATTCTCCGCAGTGTGAAATCTAACACATTCCACCGAACTGAGAAATGGGCAATCACAAATATCAGATCTACCCTTTCCCAACTGCATTTATGGGCGACTATTTTGTTTTGGGTTTTCCGGTGGCCGAACCCTAACTCCAACCCGAACACAGTCTTGGTTTGAAACTTGTCCTGTCCAAGGAGGAATTTCAGCTTGATATTGAGGTCCTACATTGACATGCTTTTCGACAGGCTGTTTATCTGGAGATAGACCGTTTAATGGTTTCCTTGGTTGTGAGGTCACAGGTGGATCAGACGTCTTCTTCGCCTTCTTAGATTTTATCACGAACAATTTTTGGGCGGGGAAGCTTGCAATGGCTTAAATGTTTGTTTTCTTTGGTTGAGGGTGAAACACAGCAATATCATCTCGGAGATTTTGCCAATAGAGGGACCCTTTTGCTGAACCTGACAGCCTCCGGTGGAATGGGAGCGGGATCATTATAAATTGTGGTATCAAACTTCCTCTTTTTCTGCATTTTGGACAAACATTTAATTAATTAGATGCCATAAAGTTTATAACAACAACTATATTGAAACAAACTATAAATGCTAAGGTGAACTAATGAAACAGATGGAGTAGTCAAAACCAAAAACAGGTACACTATCACAACTTTTCAAACATTGTTTAGGAGACTTCTAAGTTTTGGCACTTTGCAGTAACCTTGCCATCACAATATAGAACACATCATGACAAAAGAAGCTAGAGAGTATGAGATTTAAATCGCATTCATACTTTAAGCTGAAATCCTAAATGAGTCCCTATTAGCACATGTAATTTTAGAAATAACCGTTTTCACAGAATAGGCTTAGCATACATTTTCTGATTTTTTATAAATACTGCTATAAACTAGGGGGAAATATTACAGATCATTTTAAAGGGAACATATTAATCCATTGGCAATATGCACAAGAAAGAAGACAATATGCACAAGATTGTTGAGGTTGTATACTACTTAGTGATTACTAATAAGTTGACCTCAAAACTCAAGAGGACAAAAATGAAAATAAACATATTAATCCATTGGCAATATGTAGTATTTAAAGTACTCCTTATCATAAACAAAATTTTGTCACCAGAAATGTGCAGCTTCAGAGTACCATGTTCACAAGGACTTTAATTTATAGCAAATTTATCTCACATTTTCAGGTTATTGGCGAGTGTGCACATGCCCTGAAAGTCTGGGTTATATTAATTGATCATACATGCGTGTACCCGACATTTAAAGTTAAACACTTCAAATGGAGATTAGATTGAGTACCTGGTTTGGTGAACATCCCCAATCCTTTAAATTATGATACTTCCTCTTTAAGATTAGCTCTCGCATCAAGAGGGCTAATGAGAAAGAATCATTTCCATCATTTTCGCTCCGCCCAATACATGGGTTCTTCGCAGCTTCCCGCCACCAACTCAACATTTGTTGCATATCATCACACTTCTTCTCAACATTAAAATAACCTTCATCAGACCTCACTGCACTTCTATCACCACCCTTGCTTATTTTTTTCATCATCATCACAAACCGCTATATCAACCTCATAAAGCTCTTCACACCTAGCATGTATGACCGCACCA